>CALNHX010004789.1:0-119828 GCA_940337035.1 Agriotes lineatus
AGTATAAATGGAGACCATTTAACCATACATTACTACTATATACAATTTCTGAATCCAAAAATTTAATTTCAATAGTATAGTATTAAGGTACTTTAAAACGTCTGAAAAGCACGTTTTTCTGAAAATATTAACTACAATACTACTATATAAAATTTCAGTGAATCCAAAAATTTTATTTTAATAGTGTAGTATTAAGGTACGTTTAAAACGTCTGAAAGCACGTTTTGCAGTTAATATTAACTACAAAAAATATTATTGGGCTACCGTGATTGAATGGAGACCATTTAACTATACATTACTACTATATACAGTTTCCTGAATCCAAAAATTTAATTTCAATAGTATAGTATTAAGGTACATTAAAACGTCCTGAAAAGCACGTTTTTCTGAAAATATTAACTACAATACTACTATATAAAATTTCCCTGAATCCAAAAATTTAATTTTAATAGTGTAGTATTAAGGTACGTTAAAACGTCTGAAAAGCACGTTTTGCAGTTAATATCAAATACAAAAAATATTATTGGGCTACCGTGATTGCTAGTGACGATCAGAGTTTAATAAATTTGGTCAGAATATGCATTCCATCACTAACAGGAGTTCAATAAGTAGCTTAAAATCGTTTGCTGTTGTAATAGCCTTATAGTAGTATATATGGAGACCATTTAATGATACATCACTGCTTTATTAGAATTTCTCTATATCCAAAAAAGTTTAATTTCAATAGTATGGTATTAAGGTAGGTTAAAATGGCTGTAAAGCAATTTTTGCAGTAAGTATTAACTACAGAAATTTTTTTGTGCTACCGTGATAGCTAAGGCCGATCCAAATTTAATAAATTTCGTCAGAATACGCGTGGCATTACTAACAGGTATTCACTAACTTCTTTAAAATCAATTGCCGTGGTAATAACCCTTGTAGTAGTATAAATGGAGACCATTTAACCATACATTACTACTATATACAATTTCTGAATCCAAAAATTTAATTTCAATAGTATAGTATTAAGGTACATTAAAACGTCTGAAAAGCACGTTTTTCTGAAAATATTAACTACAATACTACTATATAAAATTTCAGTGAATCCAAAAATTTTATTTTTAATAGTGTAGTATTAAGGTACGTTAAAACGTCTGAAAATCACGTTTTGCAGTTAATATTAACTACAAAAAATATTATTGGGCTACCGTGATTGAATGGAGACCATTTAACTATACATTACTACTATATACAGTTTCCTGAATCCAAAATTTAATTTCAATAGTATAGTATTAAGGTACATTAAAACGTCTGAAAAGCACGTTTTTCTGAAAATATTAACTACAATACTACTATATAAAATTTCCCTGAATCCAAAAATTTAATTTTAATAGTGTAGTATTAAGGTACGTTAAAACGTCTGAAAAGCACGTTTTGCAGTTAATATCAAATACAAAAAATATTATTGGGCTACCGTGATTGCTAGTGACGATCAGAGTTTAATAAATTTGGTCAGAATATGCATTCCATCACTAACAGGAGTTCAATAAGTAGCTTAAAATCGATTGCTGTTGTAATAGCCTTATAGTAGTATATATGGAGACCATTTAATGATACATCACTGCTTTATAGAATTTCTCTATATCCAAAAAATTTAATTTCAATAGTATGGTATTAAGGTAGGTTTAAA
Organism: Agriotes lineatus; assembly: GCA_940337035.1. NCBI lineage: Eukaryota > Metazoa > Arthropoda > Insecta > Coleoptera > Elateridae > Agriotes > Agriotes lineatus. The sequence goes on from CALNHX010004789.1 coordinate 1,670, forward strand.
ATGGCTGTAAAGCAATTTTTTCAGTAAGTATTAACTACAGAAAATTTTTTTGTGCTACCGTGATAGCTAAGGCCGATCCAAATTTAATAAATTTCGTCAGAATACGCGTGGAATTACTAACAGGTATTCACTAACTTCTTTAAAATCGATTGCCGTGGTAATAACCCTTGTAGTAGTATAAATGGAGACCATTTAACCATACATTACTACTATATACAATTTCCTGAATCCCAAAATTTAATTTCAATAGTATAGTATTAAGGTACATTAATCATCTGAAAAGCACGTTTTTCTGAAAATAATAACTACAATACTACTATATTAAATTTCCCTGAATCCAAAAATTTTATTTAATAGTGTAGTATTAAGGTACGTTAAAACGTCTGAAAAGCACGTTTTGCAGTTAATATTAAATACAAAAAATATTATTGGGCTACCGTGATTGCTAGTGCCGATCAGAGTTTAATAAATTTGGTCAGAATATGCATTCCATCACTAACAGGTGTTCAATAAGTAGCTTAAAATCGATTGCTGTTGTAATAGCCTTTATAGTAGTATATATGGAGACCATTTAATTATACATCACTGCTATATAGAATTTCTCTATAACCAAAAAAATTAATTTCAATAGTATGTTATTAAGGTAGGTTAAAATGCCTGAAAAGCAAGTTTTGCAGTAAGAATTAACTACAGAAGTTTTTTTGTGTTACCTTGAAAGCTAAGGCCGATCAAAATTTAATAAATTTGGTCAGAATACGCGTGGAATTACTAACAGGTATTCACTAACTTCTTTAAAATCGATTGCCGTGGTAATAGCCCTTGTAGTAGTATAAATGGAGACCATTTAACCATACATTACTACTATATACAATTTCCGGAATCCCAAAATTTAATTTCAATAGTATAGTATTAAGGTACATTGAATCATCTGAAAAGCACGTTTTGCTGAAAATATTAACTACAATACTACTATATAAAATTTCAGTGAATCCAAAAATTTTATTTTAATAGTGTAGTATTAAGGTACGTTAAAAAGTCTGAAGAGCACGTTTTGCAGTTAATATTAAATACAAAAAATAATTATTGGGCTACCGTGATTGCTAGTGCCGATCAGAGTTTAATAAATTTGGTCAGAATATGCATTCCATCACTAACAGGTGTTCAATAAGTAGCTTAAAATCGATTGCTGTTGTAATAGCCTTTATAGTAGTATATATGGAGACCATTTAATTATACATCACTGCTATATAGAATTTCTCTATAACCAAAAAATTAATTTCAATAGTATGTTATTAAGGTAGGTTAAAATGCCTGAAAAGCAAGTTTTGCAGTAAGAATTAACTACAGAAGTTTTTTTGTGCTACCGTGATAGCTAAGGCCGATCCAAATTTAATAAATTTCTTCAGAATACGCGTGGCATTACTAACAGGTATTCACTAACTTCTTTAAAATCAATTGCCGTGGTAATAACCCTTGTAGTAGTATAAATGGAGACCATTTAACCATACATTACTACTATATACAATTTCCTGAATCCAAAAATTTAATTTCAATAGTATAGTATTAAGGTACATTAAAACGTCTGAAAAGCACGTTTTCTGAAAATATTAACTACAATACTACTATATTAAATTTCCCTGAATCCAAAAATTTTATTTTAATAGTGTAGTATTTAAGGTACGTTTAAAACGTCTGAAAAGCACGTTTTGCAGTTAATATTAAATACAAAAAATATTATTGGGCTACCGTGATTGCTAGTGCCGATCAGAGTTTAATAAATTTGGTCAGAATATGCATTCCATCACTAACAGGTGTTCAATAAGTAGCTTAAAATCGATTGCTGTTGTAATAGCCTTTATAGTAGTATATATGGAGACCATTTAATTATACATCACTGCTATATAGAATTTCTCTATAACCAAAAAAAATAATTCAATAGTATAGTATTAAGGTACATTAAAACGTCTGAAAAGCACGTTTTGCTGAAAATATTAACTACAATACTACTATATAAAATTTCCCTGAATCCAAAAATTTAATTTTAATAGTGTAGTATTAATGTACGTTAAAACGTTTGAAAAACACGTTTTGCAGATAATAATAAATACAAAAAATATTATTGGGCTACCGTGATTGCTAGTGCCGATCAGAGTTTAATAAATTTGGTCAGAATATGCATTCCATCACTCACAGGAGTTCAATAAGTAGCTTAAATCGATTGCGGTTGTAATAGCTTTTATAGTAGTATATATGAAGACCATTTTATGATACATCACTGCTTTATAGAATTTCTCTATATCCAAAAAATTTAATTTCAATAGTATAGTATTAAGGTACATTAAAACGTCTGAAAAGCACGTTTTGCTGAAAATATTAACTACATACTACTATATAAAATTTCCCTGAATCCAAAAATTCAATTTCAATAGTATAGTATAAGGTCCATTAAAACGTCTGAAAAGCACGTTTTGCACAAAATATTATCTACAAAAAGTATTAATCGGCTACTGTAATAGCTAGGGACGATCACAGTTTAATAAATTTGGTCAGAATATGCGTGCCATCACTAACAGGTGTTCAAAAAATAGCTTAAAATCGATTGGTGTTGTAACAGCCTTTATAGTAGTATATATGGAGACCCATTTAATCATACATCACTACTATATAAAATTTCTCTGTATCCAAAAAATTTAATTTCAATAGTATAGTATTAAGGTAAGTTAAAATGTCTGAAAAGCAAGTTTTGCAGTAAGTATTAACTACAGAAAATATTTTTGTGCTACCGTGATAGCTAAGGCCGATCAAAATTTAATAAAATTCGTCAGAATACGCGTGGCATTACTAACAGGTATTAACTAATTTCTTTAAAATCCATTGCTGTGGTAATAGCCCTTGTAGTAGTATATATGGAGACCATTTAACCATACATTACTACTATATACAATTTCCCTGAATCCAATATTTCAATTTCAATAGTATAGTATAAGGGTACATTAAACGTCTGAAAAGCACGTTTTGCAGAAAATATTATCTACAAAAAGTATTAATCGGCTACTGTAATAGCTAGGGACGATCACAGTTTAATAAATTTGGTCAGAATATGCGTGCCATCACTAACAGGTGTTCAAAAAATAGCTTAAAATCGATTGGTGTTGTAACAGCCTTTATAGTAGTATATATGGAGACCATTTAATCATACATCACTACTATATAAAATTTCTCTGTATCCAAAAATTTAATTTCAATAGTATAGTATTAAGGTAAGTTAAAATGTCTGAAAAGCAAGTTTTGCAGTAAGTATTAACTACAGAAAATATTTTTGTGCTAGCGTGATAGCTAAGGCCGATCAGAATTTAAATAAATTTGGTCAGAATACGCATGGCATTACTAACAGGTATTAACTAACTTCTTTAAAATCCATTGCTGTGGTAATAGCTTTTGTAGTAGTATATATGGAGACCATTTAACCATACATTACTACTATATACAATTTCCCTGAATCCATTAATTTAATTTCAATAGTATAGTATTAAGGTGCATTAAAACGTCTGAAAAGCACGTTTTGCAGAAAATATTAGCTATAAAAAGTATTATTCGGCTACTGTGATAGCTAGGGACGAACACAGTTTAATAAATTTGGACAGAATATGCGTGCCATCACTAAGAGGTGTTCAAAAAATGGCTTAAAATCGATTGCTGTTGTAATAGCCTATATAGTAGTATATATAAAGACCATTTAATCATACATCACTGCTATATAAAATGTCTCTGTTTCAAAAAAAAAAAATATCAGTAGTACAGTATTAAGGTACGTTAAAATGTTTGAAAAGCATGTTTTGTAATAAGTATTAACTACAGCAAATATTATTGTAACACCGTGATAGCTAGGGCAGATCAGTATTTAATAAACTTGGTCAGAATATGCATTCCATCACTAACAGGTGTTCAATAAGTAGCTTAAAATCGATTGCTGTTGTAATAGCCTTTATAGTGGTATATATGGAGACCATTTAATCATACATCACTACTATATAGAATTTCTCTATATCCAAAAAATTTAATTTCAATAGTATGGTATTAAGGTAGATTAAAATGCCTGAAAAGCAAGTTTTGCAGTAAGAATTAACTACAGAAATTTTTTTGTGCTACCGTGATAGCTAAGGCCGATCAAAATTTAATAAATTTGGTCAGAATACGCGTGGCATTACTAACAGGTATTCACTAACTTCTTTAAAATCGATTGCCGTGGTAATAGCCTTTGGTAGTAGTATAAATGGAGACCATTTAACCATACATTACTACTATATACAATTTCCTGAATCCAAAAATTTTATTTCAATAGTATAGTATTAAGGTACATTAAAACGTCTGAAAAGCAAGTTTTGCTGAAAATATTAACTACAATACTACTATGTAAAATTTCCCTGAATCCAAAAATTTTATTTTAATAGTGTAGTATTAAGGTACGTTAAAACGTCTGAAAAGCACGTTTTGCAGTTAATATCAAATACAAAAAATATTATTGGGCTACCGTGATTGCTAGTGCCGATCAGAGTTTAATAAATTTGGTCAGAATATGTATTCCATCACTAACAGGAGTTCAATAAGTAGCTTAAAATCGATTGCTGTTGTAATAGCCCTTTATAGTAGTATATATGGAGACCATTTAATCATACATCACTGCTATATGGAATTTCTCTATATCCAAAAAATTCAATTTCAATAGTATGGTATTAAGGTAGATTAAAATGCCTGAAAAGCAAGTTTTGCAGTAAGAATTAACTACAGAAAATTTTTTTGTGCTTCCGTGATAGCTAAGGCCGATCAAAATTTAATAAATTTGGTCAGAATACGCGTGGCATTACTAACAGGTATTCACTAACTTCTTTAAAATCGATTGCCGTGGTAATAGCCTTTGTAGTAGTATAAATGGAGACCATTTAACCATACATTACTACTATATACAATTTCCTGAATCCAAAAATTTTATTTCAATAGTATAGTATTAAGGTACATTAAAACGTCTGAAAAGCACGTTTTGCTGAAAATATTAACTACAATACTAATATGTAAATTTAACTGAATCCAAAAATTTAATTTTAATAGTGTAGTATTAAGGTACGTTAAAACGTTGAAAAAAACGTTTTGCAGTTATATTAAATACAAAAAATATTATTGGGCTACCGTGATTGCTAGTGCCGATCAGAGTTTAATAAATTTGGTCAGAATATGCATTCCATCACTAACAGGAGTTCAATAAGTTGCTTAAAATCGATTGCTGTTGTAATAGCCTTTATAGTAGTATATATGGAGACCATATAATCATACATCACTACTATATAGAATTTCTCTATATCCAAAAAATTCAATTTCAATAGTATGGTATTAAGGTAGATTAAAATGCCTGAAAAGCAAGTTTTGCAGTAAGAATTAACTACAGAAAATTTTTTTGTGCTTCCGTGATAGCTAAGGCCGATCAAAATTTAATAAATTTGGTCAGAATACGCGTGGCATTACTAACAGGTATTCACTAACTTCTTTAAAATCGATTGCCGTGGTAATAGGCCTTTGTAGTAGTATAAATGGAGACCATTTAACCATACATTACTACTATACAATTTCCTGAATCCAAAAATTTTATTTCAATAGTATAGTATTAAGGTACATTAAAACGTCTGAAAAGCACGTTTTGCTGAAAATATTAACTACAATACTACTATGTAAAATTTCCCTGAATCCAAAAATTTTATTTTAATAGTGTAGTATTAAGGTACGTTAAAAACGTCTGAAAACCATGTTTTGCAGTTAATATCAAATACAAAAAATATTATTGGGCTACCGTCATTGCTAGTGCCGATCAGAGTTTAATAAATTTGGTCAGAATATGGATTCCATCACTAACAGGAGTTCAATAAGTAGCTTAAAATCGATTGCTGTTGTAGTAGCCTTTATAGTAGTATATGGAGACCATATAATCATACATCACTACTATATAGAATTTCTCTATATCCAAAAAATTCAATTTCAATAGTATGGTATTAAGGTAGATTAAAATGCCTGAAAAGCAAGTTTTGCAGTAAGAATTAACTACAGTAAATTTTTTTGTGCTACCGTGAAAGCTAAGGCCGATCAAAATTTAATAAATTTGGTCAGAATACGCGTGGCATTACTAACAGGTATTCACTAACTTCTTTAAAATCGATTGCCGTGGTAATAGCATTTGTAGTAGTATAAATGGAGACCATTTAACCATACATTACTACTATATACAATTTCCTGAATCCAAAAATTTTATTTCAATAGTATAGTATTAAGGTACATTAAAACGTCTGAAAAGCACGTTTTGCTGAAAATATTAACTACAATACTACTATATAAAATTTCACTGAATCCAAAAATTTAATTTTAATAGTGTAGTATTAAGGTACGTTAAAACGTCTGAAAAGCACGTTTTGCAGTTAATATTAAATACAAAAAATATTATTGGGCTACCGTGATTGCTAGTGCCGATCAGAGTTTAATAAATTTGGTCAGAATATGCATTCCATCACTAACAGGAGTTCAATAAGTAGCTTAAAATCGATTGCTGTTGTAATAGCCTTTATAGTAGTATATATGGAGACCATATAATCATACATCACTACTATATAGAATTTCTCTGTATCCAAAAAATTCAATTTCAATAGTATGGTATTAAGGTAGATTAAAATGTCTGAAAAGCAAGTTTTGCAGTAAGTATTAACTACAGAAAATTTTTTTGTACTACCGTGATAGCTAAGGCCGATCAAAATTTAATAAATTTCGTCAGAATACGCGTGGCATTACTAACAGGTATTCACTAACTTCTTTCAAATCGATTGCTGTGGTAATGGCCCTTGTAGTAGTATAAATGGAGACCGATTAACCATACATTACTACTATATACAATTTCCTGAATCCAAAAATTTAATTTCAATAGTATAGTAAAAACGTCTGAAAAGCACGTTTTGCTGAAAATATTAACTACAATACTACTATATAAAATTTTCCTGAATCCAAAAATTTAATTTCAATAGTATGGTATTAAGGTAGATTAAAATGCCTGAAAAGCAAGTTTTGCAGTAAGAATTAACTACAGAAAATTTTTTTGTGCTTCCGTGATAGCTAATTTAATAAATTTGGTCAGAATACGCGTGGCATTACTAACAGGTATTCACTAACTTCTTTAAAATCGATTGCCGTGGTAATAGCCTTTGTAGTAGTATAAATGGAGACCATTTAACCATACATTACTACTATATACAATTTCCTGAATCCAAAAATTTTATTTCAATAGTATAGTATTAAGGTACATTAAAACGTCTGAAAAGCACGTTTTGCTGAAAATATTAACTACAATACTACTATATAAAATTTCCCTGAATCCAAAAATTTAATTTTAATAGTGTAGTATTAAGGTACGTTAAAACGTCTGAAAAGCACGTTTTGCAGTTAATATTAAATACAAAAAATATTATTGGGCTAACGTGATTGCTAGTGCCGATCAGAGTTTAATAAATTTGGTCATAATATGCATTCTATCACTCACAGGAGTTCAATAAGTAGCTTAAAATCGATTGCTGTTGTAATAGCTTTATAGTAGTATATATGGAGACCATTTAATGATACATCACTGCTTTATAGAATTTCTCTATATCCAAAAAATTTAATTTCAATAGTATAGCATTAAGGTACATTAAATTGCCTGAAAAGCAAGTTTTGCAGTAAGAATTAACTACAGTAAATTTTTTTGTGCTACCGTGAAAGCTAAAGCCGATCAAAATTTAATAATTTGGTCAGAATACGCGTGGCATTACTAACAGGTATTCACTAACTTCTTTAAAATCGATTGCCGTGGTAATAGCCCTTGTAGTAGTATAAATGGAGACCATTTAACCATACATTACTACTATATACAATTTCCTGAATCCAAAAATTTTATTCCAATAGTATAGTATTAAGGTACATTAAAACGTCTGTAAAGCACGTTTTGCTGAAAATATTAACTACAATACTACTATGCAAAATTTCCCTGAATCCAAAAATTTTATTTTAATAGTGTAGTATTAAGGTACGTTAAAACGTCTGAAAAGCACGTTTTGCAGTTAATATCAAATACAAAAAATATTATTGGGCTACCGTGATTGCTAGTGCCGCACAGAGTTTAATAAATTTGGTCAGAATAAGAATTCCATCACTAACGGGTGTTCAATAAGTAGCTTAAAATCGATTGCTGTTGTAATAGCCTTTATAGTAGTATATATGGAGACCATTTAATCATACATCACTGCTATATGGAATTTCTCTATATCCAAAAAATTTAATTTCAATAGTATGGTATTAAGGTAGGTTAAAATGCCTGAAAAGCAAGTTTTGCAGTAAGAATTAACTACAGTAAATTTTTTTGTGCTACCGTGAAAGCTAAGGCCGATCAAAATTTAATAAATTTGGTCAGAATACGCGTGGCATTACTAACAGGTATTCACTAACTTCTTTAAAATCGATTGCCGTGGTAATAGCCTTTGTAGTAGTATAAATGGAGACCATTTAACCATACATTACTACTATATACAATTTCCTGAATCCAAAAATTTTATTTCAATAGTATAGTATTAAGGTACATTAAAACGTCTGAAAAGCACGTTTTGCTGAAAATATTAACTACAATACTACTATGCAAAATTTCCCTGAATCCAAAAATTTTATTTTAATAGTGTAGTATTAAGGTACGTTAAAACGTCTGAAAAGCACGTTTTGCAGTTAATATCAAATACAAAAAATATTATTGGGCTACCGTGATTGCTAGTGCCGATCAGAGTTTAATAAATTTGGTCAGAATATGTATTCCATCACTAACAGGAGCTCAATAAGTAGCTTAAAATCGATTGCTGTTGTAATAGCCTTTATAGTAGTATATATGGAGACCATTTAATCATACATCACTGCTATATGGAATTTCTCTATATCCAAAAAATTTAATTTCAATAGTATGGTATTAAAGAAGGTTAAAATGCCTGAAAAGCAAGTTTTGCAGTAAGAATTAACTACAGTAAATTTTTTTGTGCTACCGTGAAAGCTAAGGCCGATCAAAATTTAATAAATTTGGTCAGAATACGCGTGGCATTACTAACAGGTATTCACTAACTTCTTTAAAATCGATTGCCGTGGTAATAGCCTTTGTAGGAGACCATTTAACCATACATTACTACTATATACAATTTCCTGAATCCAAAAATTTTATTTCAATAGTATAGTATTAAGGTACATTAAAACGTCTGAAAAGCACGTTTTGCTGAAAATATTAACTACAATACTACTATATAAAATTTCCCTGAATCCAAAAATTTTATTTTAATAGTGTAGTATTAGGGTACGTTAAAACGTCTGAAAAGCACGTTTTGCAGTTAATATGAACTACAAAAAATATTATTGGGCTACCGTGATTGCTAGTGCCGATCAGAGTTTAATAAATTTGGTCAGAATATGCATTCCATCACTAACAGGTGTTCAATAAGTAGCTTAAAATCGATTGCTGTTGTAATAGCCTTTATAGTAGTATATATGGAGACCATTTAATCATACATCACTGCTATATGGAATTTCTCTATATCCACAAAATTTAATTTCAATAGTATGGTATTAAGGTAGGTTAAAATGCCTGAAAAGCAAGTTTTGCAGTAAGAATTAACTACAGTAAATTTTTTTGTGCTACCGTGAAAGCTAAGGCCGATCAAAATTTAATAAATGTGGTCGGAATACGCGTGGCATTACTAACAGGTATTCACTAACTTCTTTAAAATCGATTGCCGTGGTAATAGCCTTTGTAGTAGTATAAATGGAGACCGTTTAACCATACATTACTACTATATACAATTTCCTGAATCCAAAAATTTTATTTCACTAGTATAGTATTAAGGTACATTAAAACGTCTGAAAAGCACGTTTTGCTGAAAATATTAACTACAATACTACTATATAAAATTTCCCTGAATCCAAAAATTTAATTTTAATAGTGTAGTATTAAGGTACGTTAAAACGTCTGAAAAGCACGTTTTGCAGTTAATATCAAATACAAAAAATATTATTGGGCTACGTGATTGCTAGTGCCGATCAGAGTTTAATAAATTTGGTCAGAATATGTATTCCATCACTAACAGGAGTTCAATAAGTAGCTTAAAATCGATTGCTGTTGTAATAGCCTTTATAGTAGTATATATGGAGACCATTTAATCATACATCACTGCTATATGGAATTTCTCTATATCCAAAAAATTTAATTTCAATAGTATGGTATTAAGGTAGGTTAAAATGCCTGAAAAGCAAGTTTTGCAGTAAGAATTAACTACAGTAAATTTTTATGTGCTACCGTGAAAGCTAAGGCCGATCAAAATTTAATAAATGTGGTCGGAATACGCGTGGCATTACTAACAGGTATTCACTAACTTCTTTAAAATCGATTGCCGTGGTAATAGCCTTTGTAGTAGTATAAATGGAGACCGTTTAACCATACATTACTAATATATACAATTTCCTGAATCCAAAAATTTTATTTCACTAGTATAGTATTAAGGTACATTAAAACGTCTGAAAAGCACGTTTTGCTGAAAATATTAACTACAATACTACTATATAAAATTTCCCTGAATCCAAAAATTTAATTTTAATAGTGTAGTATTAAGGTACGTTAAAACGTCTGAAAAGCACGTTTTGCAGTTAATATGAACTACAAAAAATATTATTGGGCTACCGTGATTGCTAGTGCCGATCAGAGTTTAATAAATTTGGTCAGAATATGCATTCCATCACTAACAGGTGTTCAATAAGTAGCTTAAAATCGATTGCTGTTGTAATAGCCTTTATAGTAGTATATATGGAGACCATTTAATCATACATCACTGCTATATGGAATTTCTCTATATCCACAAAATTTAATTTCAATAGTATGGTATTAAGGTAGGTTAAAATGCCTGAAAAGCAAGTTTTGCAGTAAGAATTAACTACAGTAAATTTTTTTGTGCTACCGTGAAAGCTAAGGCCGATCAAAATTTAATAAATGTGGTCGGAATACGCGTGGCATTACTAACAGGTATTCACTAACTTCTTTAAAATCGATTGCCGTGGTAATAGCCTTTGTAGTAGTATAAATGGAGACCATTTAACCATACATTACTACTATATACAATTTCCTGAATCCAAAAATTTTATTTCACTAGTATAGTATTAAGGTACATTAAAACGTCTGAAAAGCACGTTTTGCTGAAAATATTAACTACAATACTACTATATAAAATTTCCCTGAATCCAAAAATTTAATTTTAATAGTGTAGTATTAAGGTACGTTAAAACGTCTGAAAAGCACGTTTTGCAGTTAATATCAAATACAAAAAATATTATTGGGCTACCGTGATTGCTAGTGCCGATCAGAGTTTAATAAATTTGGTCAGAATATGTATTCCATCACTAACAGAAGTTCAATAAGTAGCTTAAAATCGATTGCTGTTGTAATAGCCTTTATAGTAGTATATATGGAGACCATTTAATCATACATCACTGCTATATGGAATTTCTCTATATCCAAAAAATTTAATTTCAATAGTATGGTATTAAGGTAGGTTAAAATGCCTGAAAAGCAAGTTTTGCAGTAAGAATTAACTACAGTAAATTTTTTTGTGCTACCGTGAAAGCTAAGGCCGATCAAAATTTAATAAATTTGGTCAGAATACGCGTGGCATTACTAACAGGTATTCACTAACTTCTATAAAATCGATTGCCGTGGTAATAGCCTTTGTAGTAGTATAAATGGAGACCATTTAACCATACATTACTACTATATACAATTTCCTGAATCCAAAAATTTTATTTCAATAGTATAGTATTAAGGTAAATTAAACGTCTGAAAAGCACGTTTTGCTGAAAATATTAACTACAATACTACTATATAAAATTTCCCTGAATCCAAAAATTTTATTTTAATAGTGTAGTATTAAGGTACGTTAAAACGTCTGAAAAGCACGTTTTGCAGTTAATATGAACTACAAAAAATATTATTGGGCTACCGTGATTGCTAGTGCCGATCAGAGTTTAATAAATTTGGTCAGAATATGCATTCCATCACTAACAGGTGTTCAATAAGTAGCTTAAAATCGATTGCTGTTGTAATAGCCTTTATAGTAGTATATATGGAGACCATTTAATCATACATCACTGCTATATGGAATTTCTCTATATCCACAAAATTTAATTTCAATAGTATGGTATTAAGGTAGGTTAAAATGCCTGAAAAGCAAGTTTTGCAGTAAGAATTAACTACAGTAAATTTTTTTGTGCTACCGTGAAAGCTAAGGCCGATCAAAATTTAATAAATGTGGTCGGAATACGCGTGGCATTACTAACAGGTATTCACTAACTTCTTTAAAATCGATTGCCGTGGTAATAGCCTTTGTAGTAGTATAAATGGAGACCGTTTAACCATACATTACTACTATATACAATTTCCTGAATCCAAAAATTTTTTTTCACTAGTATAGTATTAAGGTACATTAAAACGTCTGAAAAGCACGTTTTGCTGAAAATATTAACTACAATACTACTATATAAAATTTCCCTGAATCCAAAAATTTAATTTTAATAGTGTAGTATTAAGGTACGTTAAAACGTCTGAAAAGCACGTTTTGCAGTTAATATCAAATACAAAAAATATTATTGGGCTACCGTGATTGCTAGTGCCGATCAGAGTTTAATAAATTTGGTCAGAATATGTATTCCATCACTAACAGGAGTTCAATAAGTAGCTTAAAATCGATTGCTGTTGTAATAGCCTTTATAGTAGTATATATGGAGACCATTTAATCATACATCACTGCTATATGGAATTTCTCTATATCCAAAAAATTTAATTTCAATAGTATGGTATTAAGGTAGGTTAAAATGCCTGAAAAGCAAGTTTTGCAGTAAGAATTAACTACAGTAAATTTTTTTGTGCTACCGTGAAAGCTAAGGCCGATCAAAATTTAATAAATGTGGTCGGAATACGCGTGGCATTACTAACAGGTATTCACTAACTTCTTTAAAATCGATTGCCGTGGTAATAGCCTTTGTAGTAGTATAAATGGAGACCGTTTAACCATACATTACTACTATATACAATTTCCTGAATCCAAAAATTTTATTTCACTAGTATAGTATTAAGGTACATTAAAACGTCTGAAAAGCACGTTTTGCTGAAAATATTAACTACAATACTACTATATAAAATTTCCCTGAATCCAAAAATTTAATTTTAATAGTGTAGTATTAAGGTACGTTAAAACGTCTGAAAAGCACGTTTTGCAGTTAATATGAACTACAAAAAATATTATTGGGCTACCGTGATTGCTAGTGCCGATCAGAGTTTAATAAATTTGGTCAGAATATGCATTCCATCACTAACAGGTGTTCAATAAGTAGCTTAAAATCGATTGCTGTTGTAATAGCCTTTATAGTAGTATATATGGAGACCATTTAATCATACATCACTCCTATATGGAATTTCTCTATATCCACAAAATTTAATTTCAATAGTATGGTATTAAGGTAGGTTAAAATGCCTGAAAAGCAAGTTTTGCAGTAAGAATTAACTACAGTAAATTTTTTTGTGCTACCGTGAAAGCTAAGGCCGATCAAAATTTAATAAATGTGGTCGGAATACGCGTGGCATTACTAACAGGTATTCACTAACTTCTTTAAAATCGATTGCCGTGGTAATAGCCTTTGTAGTAGTATAAATGGAGACCGTTTAACCATACATTACTACTATATACAATTTCCTGAATCCAAAAATTTTATTTCACTAGTATAGTATTAAGGTACATTAAAACGTCTGAAAAGCACGTTTTGCTGAAAATATTAACTACAATACTACTATATAAAATTTCCCTGAATCCATAAATTTAATTTTAATAGTGTAGTATTAAGGTACGTTAAAACGTCTGAAAAGCACGTTTTGCAGTTAATATCAAATACAAAAAATATTATTGGGCTACCGTGATTGCTAGTGCCGATCAGAGTTTAATAAATTTGGTCAGAATATGTATTCCATCACTAACAGGAGTTCAATAAGTAGCTTAAAATCGATTGCTGTTGTAATAGCCTTTATAGTAGTATATATGGAGACCATTTAATCATACATCACTGCTATATGGAATTTCTCTATATCCAAAAAATTTAATTTCAATAGTATGGTATTAAGGTAGGTTAAAATGCCTGAAAAGCAAGTTTTGCAGTAAGAATTAACTACAGTAAATTTTTTTGTGCTACCGTGAAAGCTAAGGCCGACCAAAATTTAATAAATGTGGTCGGAATACGCGTGGCATTACTAACAGGTATTCACTAACTTCTTTAAAATCGATTGCCGTGGTAATAGCCTTTGTAGTAGTATAAATGGAGACCGTTTAACCATACATTACTACTATATACAATTTCCTGAATCCAAAATTTTATTTCACTAGTATAGTATTAAGGTACATTAAAACGTCTGAAAAGCACGTTTTGCTGAAAATATTAACTACAATACTACTATATAAAATTTCCCTGAATCCAAAAATTTAATTTTAATAGTGTAGTATTAAGGTACGTTAAAACGTCTGAAAAGCACGTTTTGCAGTTAATATGAACTACAAAAAATATTATTGGGCTACCGTGATTGCTAGTGCCGATCTGAGTTTAATAAATTTGGTCAGAATATGCATTCCATCACTAACAGGTGTTCAATAAGTAGCTTAAAATCGATTGCTGTTGTAATAGCCTTTATAGTAGTATATATGGAGACCATTTAATCATACATCACTGCTATATGGAATTTCTCTATATCCACAAAATTTAATTTCAATAGTATGGTATTAAGGTAGGTTAAAATGCCTGAAAAGCAAGTTTTGCAGTAAGAATTAACTACAGTAAATTTTTTTGTGCTACCGTGAAAGCTAAGGCCGATCAAAATTTAATAAATGTGGTCGGAATACGCGTGGCATTACTAACAGGTATTCACTAACTTCTTTAAAATCGATTGCCGTGGTAATAGCCTTTGTAGTAGTATAAATGGAGACCATTTAACCATACATTACTACTATATACAATTTCCTGAATCCAAAAATTTTATTTCACTAGTATAGTATTAAGGTACATTAAAACGTCTGAAAAGCACGTTTTGCTGAAAATATTAACTACAA
Source organism: Agriotes lineatus (assembly GCA_940337035.1). Classification (NCBI taxonomy): domain Eukaryota; kingdom Metazoa; phylum Arthropoda; class Insecta; order Coleoptera; family Elateridae; genus Agriotes; species Agriotes lineatus. The sequence continues at coordinate 16,891 of CALNHX010004789.1, forward strand.
TACTACTATATAAAATTTCCCTGAATCCAAAAATTTAATTTTAATAGTGTAGTATTAAGGTACGTTAAAACGTCTGAAAAGCACGTTTTGCAGTTAATATCAAATACAAAAAATATTATTGGGCTACCGTGATTGCTAGTGCCGATCAGAGTTTAATAAATTTGGTCAGAATATGTATTCCATCACTAACAGAAGTTCAATAAGTAGCTTAAAATCGATTGCTGTTGTAATAGCCTTTATAGTAGTATATATGGAGACCATTTAATCATACATCACTGCTATATGGAATTTCTCTATATCCAAAAAATTTAATTTCAATAGTATGGTATTAAGGTAGGTTAAAATGCCTGAAAAGCAAGTTTTGCAGTAAGAATTAACTACAGTAAATTTTTTTGTGCTACCGTGAAAGCTAAGGCCGATCAAAATTTAATAAATTTGGTCAGAATACGCGTGGCATTACTAACAGGTATTCACTAACTTCTATAAAATCGATTGCCGTGGTAATAGCCTTTGTAGTAGTATAAATGGAGACCATTTAACCATACATTACTACTATATACAATTTCCTGAATCCAAAAATTTTATTTCAATAGTATAGTATTAAGGTACATTAAAACGTCTGAAAAGCACGTTTTGCTGAAAATATTAACTACAATACTACTATATAAAATTTCCCTGAATCCAAAAATTTTATTTTAATAGTGTAGTATTAAGGTACGTTAAAACGTCTGAAAAGCACGTTTTGCAGTTAATATGAACTACAAAAAATATTATTGGGCTACCGTGATTGCTAGTGCCGATCAGAGTTTAATAAATTTGGTCAGAATATGCATTCCACCACTAACAGGTGTTCAATAAGTAGCTTAAAATCGATTGCTGTTGTAATAGCCTTTATAGTAGTATATATGGAGACCATTTAATCATACATCACTGCTATATGGAATTTCTCTATATCCACAAAATTTAATTTCAATAGTATGGTATTAAGGTAGGTTAAAATGCCTGAAAAGCAAGTTTTGCAGTAAGAATTAACTACAGTAAATTTTTTTGTGCTACCGTGAAAGCTAAGGCCGATCAAAATTTAATAAATGTGGTCGGAATACGCGTGGCATTACTAACAGGTATTCACTAACTTCTTTAAAATCGATTGCCGTGGTAATAGCCTTTGTAGTAGTATAAATGGAGACCGTTTAACCATACATTACTACTATATACAATTTCCTGAATCCAAAAATTTTATTTCACTAGTATAGTATTAAGGTACATTAAAACGTCTGAAAAGCACGTTTTGCTGAAAATATTAACTACAATACTACTATATAAAATTTCCCTGAATCCAAAAATTTAATTTTAATAGTGTAGTATTAAGGTACGTTAAAACGTCTGAAAAGCACGTTTTGCAGTTAATATCAAATACAAAAAATATTATTGGGCTACCGTGATTGCTAGTGCCGATCAGAGTTTAATAAATTTGGTCAGAATATGTATTCCATCACTAACAGGAGTTCAATAAGTAGCTTAAAATCGATTGCTGTTGTAATAGCCTTTATAGTAGTATATATGGAGACCATTTAATCATACATCACTGCTATATGGAATTTCTCTATATCCAAAAAATTTAATTTCAATAGTATGGTATTAAGGTAGGTTAAAATGCCTGAAAAGCAAGTTTTGCAGTAAGAATTAACTACAGTAAATTTTTTTGTGCTACCGTGAAAGCTAAGGCCGATCAAAATTTAATAAATGTGGTCGGAATACGCGTGGCATTACTAACAGGTATTCACTAACTTCTTTAAAATCGATTGCCGTGGTAATAGCCTTTGTAGTAGTATAAATGGAGACCGTTTAACCATACATTACTACTATATACAATTTCCTGAATCCAAAAATTTTATTTCACTAGTATAGTATTAAGGTACATTAAAACGTCTGAAAAGCACGTTTTGCTGAAAATATTAACTACAATACTACTATATAAAATTTCCCTGAATCCAAAAATTTAATTTTAATAGTGTAGTATTAAGGTACGTTAAAACGTCTGAAAAGCACGTTTTGCAGTTAATATGAACTACAAAAAATATTATTGGGCTACCGTGATTGCTAGTGCCGATCTGAGTTTAATAAATTTGGTCAGAATATGCATTCCATCACTAACAGGTGTTCAATAAGTAGCTTAAAATCGATTGCTGTTGTAATAGCCTTTATAGTAGTATATATGGAGACCATTTAATCATACATCACTGCTATATGGAATTTCTCTATATCCACAAAATTTAATTTCAATAGTATGGTATTAAGGTAGGTTAAAATGCCTGAAAAGCAAGTTTTGCAGTAAGAATTAACTACAGTAAATTTTTTTGTGCTACCGTGAAAGCTAAGGCCGATCAAAATTTAATAAATGTGGTCGGAATACGCGTGGCATTACTAACAGGTATTCACTAACTTCTTTAAAATCGATTGCCGTGGTAATAGCCTTTGTAGTAGTATAAATGGAGACCATTTAACCATACATTACTACTATATACAATTTCCTGAATCCAAAAATTTTATTTCACTAGTATAGTATTAAGGTACATTAAAACGTCTGAAAAGCACGTTTTGCTGAAAATATTAACTACAATACTACTATATAAAATTTCCCTGAATCCAAAAATTTAATTTTAATAGTGTAGTATTAAGGTACGTTAAAACGTCTGAAAAGCACGTTTTGCAGTTAATATCAAATACAAAAAATATTATTGGGCTACCGTGATTGCTAGTGCCGATCAGAGTTTAATAAATTTGGTCAGAATATGTATTCCATCACTAACAGAAGTTCAATAAGTAGCTTAAAATCGATTGCTGTTGTAATAGCCTTTATAGTAGTATATATGGAGACCATTTAATCATACATCACTGCTATATGGAATTTCTCTATATCCAAAAAATTTAATTTCAATAGTATGGTATTAAGGTAGGTTAAAATGCCTGAAAAGCAAGTTTTGCAGTAAGAATTAACTACAGTAAATTTTTTGTGCTACCGTGAAAGCTAAGGCCGATCAAAATTTAATAAATTTGGTCAGAATACGCGTGGCATTACTAACAGGTATTCACTAACTTCTATAAAATCGATTGCCGTGGTAATAGCCTTTGTAGTAGTATAAATGGAGACCATTTAACCATACATTACTACTATATACAATTCCTGAATCCAAAAATTGTATTTCAATAGTATAGTATTAAGGTACATTAAAACGTCTGAAAAGCACGTTTTGCTGAAAATATTAACTACAATACTACTATATAAAATTTCCCTGAATCCAAAAATTTAATGTTAATAGTGTAGTATTAAGGTACGTTAAAACGTCTGAAAAGCACGTTTTGCAGTTAATATGAACTACAAAAAATATTATTGGGCTACCGTGATTGCTAGTGCCGATCAGAGTTTAATAAATTTGGTCAGAATATGCATTCCATCACTAACAGGTGTTCAATAAGTAGCTTAAAATCGATTGCTGTTGTAATAGCCTTTATAGTAGTATATATGGAGACCATTTAATCATACATCACTGCTATATGGAATTTCTCTATATCCACAAAATTTAATTTCAATAGTATGGTATTAAGGTAGGTTAAAATGCCTGAAAAGCAAGTTTTGCAGTAAGAATTAACTACAGTAAATTTTTTTGTGCTACCGTGAAAGCTAAGGCCGATCAAAATTTAATAAATGTGGTCGGAATACGCGTGGCATTACTAACAGGTATTCACTAACTTCTTTAAAATCGATTGCCGTGGTAATAGCCTTTGTAGTAGTATAAATGGAGACCGTTTAACCATACATTACTACTATATACAATTTCCTGAATCCAAAAATTTTATTTCACTAGTATAGTATTAAGGTACATTAAAACGTCTGAAAAGCACGTTTTGCTGAAAATATTAACTACAATACTACTATATAAAATTTCCCTGAATCCAAAAATTTAATTTTAATAGTGTAGTATTAAGGTACGTTAAAACGTCTGAAAAGCACGTTTTGCAGTTAATATCAAATACAAAAAATATTATTGGGCTACCGTGATTGCTAGTGCCGATCAGAGTTTAATAAATTTGGTCAGAATATGTATTCCATCACTAACAGGAGTTCAATAAGTAGCTTAAAATCGATTGCTGTTGTAATAGCCTTTATAGTAGTATATATGGAGACCATTTAATCATACATCACTGCTATATGGAATTTCTCTATATCCAAAAAATTTAATTTCAATAGTATGGTATTAAGGTAGGTTAAAATGCCTGAAAAGCAAGTTTTGCAGTAAGAATTAACTACAGTAAATTTTTTTGTGCTACCGTGAAAGCTAAGGCCGATCAAAATTTAATAAATTTGGTCAGAATACGCGTGACATTACTAACAGGTATTCACTAACTTCTATAAAATAGATTGCCGTGGTAATAGCCTTTGTAGTAGTATAAATGGAGACCATTTAACCATACATTACTACTATATACAATTTCCTGAATCCGAAAATTTAATTTCAATAGTATAGTATTAAGGTACATTAAAACGTCTGAAAAGCACGTTTTGCTGAAAATATTAACTACAATACTACTATATAAAATTTCCCTGAATCCAAAAATTTCATTTTAATAGTGTAGTGTTAAGGTACGTTAAAACGTCTGAAAAGCACGTTTTGCAGTTAATATTAAATACAAAAAATATTATTGGGCTAACGTGATTGCTAGTGCCGATCAGAGTTTAATAAATTTGGTCATAATATGCATTCCATCACTCACAGAAGTTCAATAAGTAGCTTAAAATCGATTGCTGTTGTAATAGCTTTATAGTAGTATATATGGAGAGCATTTAATGATACATCACTGCTTTATAGAATTTCTCTATATCCAAAAAATTTAATTTCAATAGTATAGTATTAAGGTACATTAAAACGTCTGAAAAGCACGTTTTGCTGAAAATATTAACTACAATACTACTATATAAAATTTCCCTGAATCCAAAAATTTTATTTTAATAGTGTAGTATTAAGGTACGTTAAAACGTCTGAAAAGCACCTTTTGCAGTTAATATCAAATACAAAAAATATTATTGGGCTACCGTGATTGCTAGTGCCGATCAGAGTTTAATAAATTTGGTCAGAATATGCATTCCATCACTAACAGGTGTTCAATAAGTAGCTTAAAATCTATTGCTGTTGTAATAGCCTTTGTAGTAGTATATATGGAGACCATATAATCATACATCACTACTATATAGAATTTCTCTATATCCAAAAAATTCAATTTCAATAGTATGGTATTAAGGTAGATTAAAATGCCTGAAAAGCAAGTTTTGCAGTAAGTATTAACTACAGAAAATTGTTTTGTGCTTCTGTGATAGCTAAGGCCGATCAAAATTTAATAAATTTCGTCAGAATACGCGTTACATTACTAACAGGTATTCACTAACTTCTTTAAAATCGATTGCTGTGGTAATAGCTCTTGTAGTAGTATAAATGGAGACCATTTAACCATACATTACTACTATATACAATTTCCCTGAATCCAAAAATTTAATTTCAATAGTATAGTATTAAGGTACATCAAAACGTCTGAAAAGCATTTTTTTCAGAAAATATTTACTACAAAAAATACTATTGGGCTACCGTGATAGCTAGGACCGATCAGAGTTTAATAAATTTGGTCAGAATATGCGTGCCATCCTTAACAGGTGTTCAAAAAATAGCTTAAAATCGATTGGTGTTGTAACAGCCTTTATAGTAGTATATATGGAGACCATTTAATCATACATCACTACTATATAAAATTTCTCTGTATCCAAAAAATTTAATTCCAATAGTATAGTATTAAGGTAAGTTAAAATGTCTGAAAAGCAAGTTTTGCAGTAAGTATTAACTACAGAAAATATTTTTGTGCTAGCGTGATAGCTAAGGCCGATCAGAATTTAATAAATTTGGTCAGAATACGCGTGGCATTACTAACAGGTATTAACTAACTTCTTTAAAATCCATTGCTGCGGTAATAGCCCTTGTAGTAGTATATATGGAGACCATTTAACCATACACTACTATATACAATTTCCCTGAATCCAATAATTTAATTTCAATAGTATAGTATTAAGGTACATTAAAACGTCTGAAAAGCACGTTTTGCAGAAAGTATTATCTACAAAAAGTATTATTCGGCTACTGTGATAGCTAGGGACGATCACAGTTTAATAAATTTGGTCAGAATATGCGTGCCATCACTAACAGGTGTTCAAAAAATAGCTTAAAATCGATTGGTGTTGTAACAGCCTTTATGGTAGTATATATGGAGACCATTTAATCATACATCACTGCTATATGGAATTTCTCTATATCCAAAAAATTTAATTTCAATAGTATGGTATTAAAGTAGGTTAAAATGCCTGAAAAGCAAGTTTTGCAGTAAGAATTAACTACAGTAAATTTTTTTGTGCTACCGTGAAAGCTAAGGCCGATCAAAATTTAATAAATTTGGTCAGAATACGCGTGGCATTACTAACAGGTATTCACTAACTTCTTTAAAATCGATTGCCGTGGTAATAGCCTTTGTAGTAGTATAAATGGAGACCATTTAACCATACATTACTACTATATACAATTTCCTGAATCCAAAAATTTAATTTCAATAGTATAGTATTAAGGTACATTAAAACGTCTGAAAAGCACGTTTTGCTGAAAATATTGACTACAAAAAATATTATTGGGCTACCGTGATTGCTAGTGCCGATCAGAGTTTAATAAATTTGGTCAGAATATGCATTCCATCACTAACAGGTGTTCAATAAGTAGCTTAAAATCGATTGCTGTTGTAATAGCCTATATAGTAGTATATATGGAGACCATTTAATCATACATCACTGCTATATGGAATTTCTCTATATCCACAAAATTTAATTTCAATAGTATGGTATTAAGGTAGGTTAAAATGCCTGAAAAGCAAGTTTTGCAGTAAGAATTAACTACAGTAAATTTTTTTGTGCTACCGTGAAAGCTAAGGCCGATCAAAATTTAATAAATTTGGTCAGAATACGCGTGGCATTACTAACAGGTATTCACTAACTTCTTTAAAATCGATTGCCGTGGTAATAGCCTTTGTAGTAGTATAAATGGAGACCATTTAACCATACATTACTACTATATACAATTTCCTGAATCCAAAAATTTTATTTCAATAGTATAGTATTAAGGTACATTAAAACGTCTGAAAAGCACGTTTTGCTGAAAATATTAACTACAATACTACTATATAAAATTTCCCTGAATCCAAAAATTTTATTTTAATAGTGTAGTATTAAGGTACGTTAAAACGTCTGAAAAGCACGTTTTGCAGTTAATATGAACTACAAAAAATATTATTGGGCTACCGTGATTGCTAGTGCCGATCAGAGTTTAATAAATTTGGTCAGAATATGCATTCCATCACTAACAGGTGTTCAATAAGTAGCTTAAAATCGATTGCTGTTGTAATAGCCTTTATAGTAGTATATATGGAGACCATTTAATCATACATCACTGCTATATGGAATTTCTCTATATCCACAAAATTTAATTTCAATAGTATGGTATTAAGGTAGGTTAAAATGCCTGAAAAGCAAGTTTTGCAGTAAGAATTAACTACAGTAAATTTTTTTGTGCTACCGTAAAAGCTAAGGCCGATCAAAATTTAATAAATTTGGTCAGAATACGCGTGGCATTACTAACAGGTATTCACTAACTTCTTTAAAATCGATTGCCGTGGTAATAGCCTTTGTAGTAGTATAAATGGAGACCATTTAACCATACATTACTACTATATACAATTTCCTGAATCCAAAAATTTTATTTCAATAGTATAGTATTAAGGTAAATTAAAACGTCTGAAAAGCACGTTTTGCTGAAAATATTAACTACAATACTACTATATAAAATTTCCCTGAATCCAAAAATTTTATTTTAATAGTGTAGTATTAAGGTACGTTAAAACGTCTGAAAAGCACGTTTTGCAGTTAATATTAAATACAAAAAATATTATTGGGCTACCGTGATTGCTAGTGCCGATCAGAGTTTAATAAATTTGGTCAGAATATGCATTCCATCACTAACAGGAGTTCAATAAGTAGCTTACAATCGATTGCTGTTGTAATAGCATTTATAGTATAGTATATATGGAGACCATTTAATCATACATCACTGCTATATGGAATTTCTATATATCCAAAAAATTTAATTTCAATAGTATGGTATTAACTTAGGTTAAAATGCCTGAAAAGCAAGTTTTGCAGTAAGAATTAACTACAGTAAATTTTTTTGTGCTACCGTGAAAGCTAAGGCCGATCAAAATTTAATAAATTTGGTCAGAATACGCGTGGCATTTCTAACAGGTATTCACTAACTTCTTTAAATCGATATCCGTGGTAATAGCCCTTGTAGTAGTATAAATGGAGACCATTTAACCATACATTACTACTATATACAATTTCCTGAATCCAAAAATTTAATTTCAATAGTATAGTATTAAGGTACATTAAAACGTCTGAAAAGCAGGTTTTGCTGAAAATATTAACTACAATACTACTATATAAAATTTCCCTGAATACAAAAATTAAATTTTAATAGTGTAGTGTTAAGGTACGTTAAAACGTCTGAAAAGCACGTTTTGCAGTTAATATTAAATACAAAAAATATTATTGGGCTAACGTGATTGCTAGTGCCGATCAGAGTTTAATAAATTTGGTCAGAATATGCATTCCATCACTAACAGGTGTTCAATAAGTAGCTTAAAATCGATTGCTGTTGTAATAGCCTTTATAGTAGTATATATGGAGACCATTTAATCATACATCACTGCTATATGGAATTTCTCTATATCCACAAAATTTAATTTCAATAGTATGGTATTAAGGTAGGTTAAAATGCCTGAAAAGCAAGTTTTGCAGTAAGAATTAACTACAGTAAATTTTTTCGTGCTACCGTGAAAGCTAAGGCCGATCAAAATTTAATAAATGTGGTCGGAATACGCGTGGCATTACTAACAGGTATTCACTAACTTCTTTAAAATCGATTGCCGTGGTAATAGCCTTTGTAGTAGTATAAATGGAGACCATTTAACCATACATTACTACTATATACAATTTCCTGAATCCAAAAATTTTATTTCACTAGTATAGTATTAAGGTACATTAAAACGTCTGAAAAGCACGTTTTGCTGAAAATATTTACTACAATACTACTATATAAAATTTTCCTGAATCCAAAAATTTAATTTTAATAGTGTAGTATTAAGGTACGTTAAAACGTCTGAAAAGCACGTTTTGCAGTTAATATCAAACACAAAAAATATTATTGGGCTACCGTGATTGCTAGTGCCGATCAGAGTTTAATAAATTTGGTCAGAATATGCATTCCATCACTAACAGGTGTTCAATAAGTAGCTTAAAATCGATTGCAGTTGTAATAGCCTTTATAGTAGTATATATGGAGACCATTTAATCATACATCACTGCTATATGGAATTTCTCTATATCCAAAAAATTTAATTTCAATAGTATGGTATTAAGGTAGGTTAAAATGCCTGAAAAGCAAGTTTTGCAGTAAGAATTAACTACAGTAAATTTTTTTGTGCTACCGTGAAAGCTAAGGCCGATCAAAATTTAATAAATTTGGTCAGAATACGCGTGGCATTACTAACAGGTATTCACTAACTTCTATAAAATCGATTGCCGTGGTAATAGCCTTTGTAGTAGTATAAATGGAGACCATTTAATGATACATCACTGCTATATAGAATTTCTCTATATCCAAAAAATTTAATTTCAATAGTATGGTATTAAGGTAGGTTAAAATGCCTGAAAAGCAAGTTTTGCAGTAAATGTTAACTACAGAAAATTTTTTTGTTCTACCGTGATAGCTAAGGCCGATCAATATTTAATAAATTTGGTCAGAATATGCATTCCATCACTAACAGGAGTTCAATAAGTAGCTTAAAATCGATTGCTGTTGTAATAGCCTTTATAGTAGTATATATGGAGACCATATAATCATACATCACTACTATATAAAATTTCTCTGTATCCAAAAAATTGAATTTCAATAGTATATTATTAAGGTAAGTTAAAATGTCTGAAAAGCAAGTTTTGCAGTAAGTATTAAGTACAGAAAATATTTTTGTGCTAGCGTGATAGCTAAGGCCGATCAGAATTTAATAAATTTGGTCAGAATACGCGTGGCATTACTAACAGGTATTAACTAACTTCTTTAAAATCGATTGCTGTGGTAAGAGCCCTTGTAGTAGTATATATGGAGACCATTTAACCATACATTACTACTATATACAATTTCCCTGAATCCAAAAATTTTATTTCAATAGTATAGTATTAAGGTACATTAAAACGTCTGAAAAGCACGTTTTGCAGAAACTATTATCTACAAAAAGTATTATTCGGCTACTGTGATAGCTAGGGACGATCACAGTTTAATAAATTTGGTCAGAATATGCGTGCCATCACTAACAGGTGTTCAAAAAATAGCTTAAAATCGATTGGTGTTGTAACAGCCTTTATAGTAGTATATATGGAGACCATTTAATCATACATCACTACTATATAAAATTTCTCTGTATCCAAAAAATTTAATTTCAATAGTATAGTATTAAGGTAAGTTAAAATGTCTGAAAAGCAAGTTTTGCAGTAAGTATTAACTACAGAAAATATTTTTGTGCTAGCGTGATAGCTAATTCCGATCAGAATTTAATAAATTTGGTCAGAATACGCGTGGCATTACTAACAGGTATTCACTAACTTCTTTAAAATCGATTGCTGTGGTAATAGCTCTTGTAGTAGTATAAATGGAGACCATTTAACCATACATTACTACTATATACAATTTCCCTGAATCCAATAATTTAATTTTAATAGTATAGTATTAAGGTACATTAAAACGTCTGAAAAGCACGTTTTTCAGAAAATATTTACTACAAAAAATACTATTGGGCTACCGTGATATCTAGGACCGATCAGAGTTTAATAAATTTGGTCAGAATATGCGTGCCATCGCTAACAGGTGTTCAATAAATAGCTTAAAAACGATTGGTGTTGTAACAGCCTTTATAGTAGTATATATGGAGACCATTTAATGATACATCACTACTATATAAAATTTATCTGTATCCAAAAAATTTAATTTCAATAGTATAGTATTAAGGTAAGTTAAAATGTCTGAAAAGCACGTTTTGCAGTAAGTATTAACTACAGAAAATATTTTTGTGCTAGCGTGATAGCTAAGGCCGATCAGAATTTAATAAATTTGGTCAGAATACGCGTGGCATTACTAACAGGTATTCACTAACTTCTTTAAAATCGATTGCTGCGGTAATAGCTTTTGTAGTAGTATAAATGGAGACCATTTAACCATACATTACTACTATATACAATTTCCCTGAATCCAAAAATTTAATTTCAATAGTATAGTATTAAGGTAAGTTAAAATGTCTGAAAAGCAAGTTTTGCAGTAAGTATTAAGTACAGAAAATATTTTTGTGCTAGCGTGATAGCTAAGGCCGATCAGAATTTAATAAATTTGGTCAGAATACGCGTGGCATTACTAACAGGTATTAACTAACTTCTTTAAAATCGATTGCTGTGATAAGAGCCCTTGTAGTAGTATAAATGGAGACCATTTAACCATACATTACTACTATATACAATTTCCCTGAATCCAAAAATTTAATTTCAATAGTATAGTATTAAGGTAAGTTAAAATGTCTGAAAAGCAAGTTTTGCAGTAAGTATTAACTACAGAAAATATTTTTGTGCTAGCGTGATAGCTAATTCCGATCAGAATTTAATAAATTTGGTCAGGATATGCGTGCCATCGCTAACAGGAGTTCAATAAATAGCCTAAAAACGATTGGTGTTGTAACAGCCTTTATAGTAGTATATATGGAGACCATTTAATCATACATCACTACTATATAAAATTTCTCTGTATCCAAAAAATTTAATTTCAATAGTATAGTATTAAGGTAAGTTAAAATGTCTGAAAAGCAAGTTTTGCAGTAAGTATTAACTACAGAAAATATATTTGTGCTAGCGTGATAGCTAATTCCGATCAGAATTTAATAAATTTGGTCAGAATATGCGTGCCATCGCTAACAGGAGTTCAATAAATAGCTTAAAAACGATTGGTGTTGTAACAGCCTTTATAGTAGTATATATGGAGACCATTTAATGATACATCACTAGTATATAAAATTTATCTGTATCCAAAAAATTTAATTTCAATAGTATAGTATTAAGGTAAGTTAAAATGTTTGAAAAGCACGTTTTGCAGTAAGTATTAACTACAGAAAATATTTTTGTGCTAGCGTGATAGCTAAGGCCGATCAGAATTTAATAAATTTGGTCAGAATACGCGTGGCATTACTAACAGGTATTCACTAACTTCTTTAAAATCGATTGCTGTGGTAATAGCTCTTGTAGTAGTATAAATGGAGACCATTTAACCATACATTACTACTATATACAATTTCCCTGAATCCAATAATTTAATTTTAATAGTATAGTATTAAGGTACATTAAAACGTCTGAAAAGCACGTTTTTCAGAAAATATTTACTACAAAAAATACTATTGGGCTACCGTGATATCTAGGACCGATCAGAGTTTAATATATTTTGTCAGAATATGCGTGCCATCGCTAACAGGTGTTCAATAAATAGCTTAAAAACGATTGGTGTTGTAACAGCCTTTATAGTAGTATATATGGAGACCATTTAATCATACATCACTACTATATAAAATTTATCTGTATCCAAAAAATTTAATTTCAATAGTATAGTATTAAGGTAAGTTAAAATGTCTGAAAAGCACGTTTTGCAGTAAGTATTAACTACAGAAAATATTTTTGTGCTAGCGTGATAGCTAAGGCCGATCAGAATTTAATAAATTTGGTCAGAATACGCGTGGCATTACTAACAGGTATTCACTAACTTCTTTAAAATCGATTGCTGCGGTAATAGCTTTTGTAGTAGTATAAATGGAGACCATTTAACCATACATTACTACTATATACAATTTCCCTGAATCCAAAAATTTAATTTCAATAGTATAGTATTAAGGTAAGTTAAAATGTCTGAAAAGCAAGTTTTGCAGTAAGTATTAAGTACAGAAAATATTTTTGTGCTAGCGTGATAGCTAAGGACGATCAGAATTTAATAAATTTGGTCAGAATACGCGTGGCATTACTAACAGGTATTAACTAACTTCTTTAAAATCGATTGCTGTGATAAGAGCCCTTGTAGTAGTATAAATGGAGACATTTAACCATACATTACTACTATATACAATTTCCCTGAATCCAAAAATTTAATTTCAATAGTATAGTATTAAGGTAAGTTAAAATGTCTGAAAAGCAAGTTTTGCAGTAAGTATTAACTACAGAAAATATTTTTGTGCTAGCGTGATAGCTAATTCCGATCAGAATTTAATAAATTTGGTCAGGATATGCGTGCCATCGCTAACAGGAGTTCAATAAATAGCCTAAAAACGATTGTTGTTGTAACAGCCTTTATAGTAGTATATATGGAGACCAGTTAATCATACATCACTACTATATAAAATTTCTCTGTATCCAAAAAATTTAATTTCAATAGTATAGTATTAAGGTAAGTTAAAATGTCTGAAAAGCAAGTTTTGCAGTAAGTATTAACTACAGAAAATATATTTGTGCTAGCGTGATAGCTAATTCCGATCAGAATTTAATAAATTTGGTCAGGATATGCGTGCCATCGCTAACAGGAGTTCAATAAATAGCCTAAAAACGATTGGTGTTGTAACAGCCTTTATAGTAGTATATATGGAGACCATTTAATCATACATCACTACTATATAAAATTTCGCTGTATCCAAAAAATTTAATTTCAATAGTATAGTATTAAGGTAAGTTAAAATGTCTGAAAAGCAAGTTTTGCAGTAAGTATTAACTACAGAAAATATTTTTGTGCTAGCGTGATAGCTAAGGCCGATCAGAATTTAATAAATTTGGTCAGAATACGCGTGGAATTACTAACAGGTATTAACTAACTTTTTTAAAATCCATTGCTGTGGTAATAGCCCTTGTAGTAGTATATATGGAGACCATTTAACCATACATTACTACTATATACAATTTCCCTGAATCCAATAATTTAATTTCAATAGTATAGTATTAAGGTACATTAAAACGTCTGAAAAGCACGTTTTGCAGAAAATATTATCTACAAAAGGTATTATTCGGCTACTGTGATAGCTAGGGACGATCACAGTTTAATAAATTTGGTCAGAATATGCGTGCCATCACTAACAGGTGTTCAAAAAATAGCTTAAAATCGATTGGTGTTGTAACAGCCTTTATAGTAGTATATATGGAGACCATTTAATCATACATCACTACTATATAAAATTTCTCTGTATCCAAAAAATTTAATTTCAGTAGTATAGTATTAAGGTAAGTTAAAATGTCGGAAAAGCAAGTTTTGCAGTAAGTATTAACTACAGAAAATATTTTTGTGCTAGCGTGATAGGATCAGAATTTAATAAATTTGGTCAGAATACGCGTGGCATTACTAACAGGTATTCACTAACTTCTTTAAAATCGATTGCTGTGGTAATAGCTCTTGTAGTAGTATAAATGGAGACCATTTAACCATACATTACTACTATATACAATTTCCCTGAATCCAGTAAATTAATTTCAATAGTATAGTATTAAGGTACATCAAAACGTCTGAAAAGCACTTTTTTCAGAAAATATTTACTACAAAAAATACTATTGGGCTACCGTGATATCTAGGACCGATCAGAGTTTAATAAATTTGGTCAGAATATGCGTGCCATCGCTAACAGGTGTTCAATAAATAGCTTAAAAACGATTGGTGTTGTAACAGCCTTTATAGTAGTATATATGGAGACCATGTAATGATACATCACTGCTATATAGAATTTCTCTATATCCAAAAAATTTAATTTCAATAGTATGGTATTAAGGTAGGTTAAAATGCCTGAAAAGCAAGTTTTGCAGTAAGAATTAACTACAGAAATTTTTTTTGTGCTACCGTGAAAGCTAAGGCCGGTCAAAATGTAATAAATTTGGTCAGAATACGCGTGGCATTACTAACAGGTATTCACTAACTTCTTTAAAATTGATTGCCGTGGTAATAGCCCTTGTAGTAGTATAAATGGAGACCATTTAACCATACATTACTACTATATACAATTTCCTGAATCCAAAAATTTAATTTCAATAGTATAGTATTAAGGTACATTAAAACGTCTGAAAAGCACGTTTTGCTGAAAATATTAACTACAATACTACTATATAAAATTTCCCTGAACGCAAAAATTTAATTTTAATAGTGTAGTATTAAGGTACGTTAAAACGTCTGAAAAGCACGTTTGGCAGTTAATATTAAATACAAAAAGTATTATTGGGCTACCGTGATTGCTAGTGCCGATCAGAGTTTAATAAATTTGGTCAGAATATGCATTCCATCACTAACAGGTGTTCAATAAGTAGCTTAAAATCGATTGCTGCTGTAATAGCCTTTATAGTAGTATATATGGAGACCATTTAATGATACATCACTGCTATATAGAATTTCTCTATATCCAAAAAATTTAATTTCAATAGTATGGTATTAAGGTAGGTTAAAATGCCTGAAAAGCAAGTTTTGCAGTAAATGTTAACTACAGAAATTTTTTTTGTTCTACCGTGATAGCTAAGGCCGATCAATCATATAAATAAAGGAGAACGATCCAAACGTGTGTGTCACGACAATTGCAGACGCGATGTCCCCCATTTGCGTTTACATGCATTTCACCGTCGCCTCGATTTCTCGACCGGGGCGGAGCCCCCAGGGCCCCTTGGAGAGGAACGGAGCCGCGATGGCTCCCTTGGAAAAGGGCGAAGTCCCGGGGGCCCCCTTGGAGAGGTGCCGAGCGCCAAGGGCCCCCTTGGAGAGGGGCGGAGTCCCAAGGGCCCCCTTGGAGAGGGGCGAAGTCCCGAGGGCCCCCTTGGAGAGGGGCGAAGTCCCGAAGGCCCCCTTGAAGAGAAGCGGAGTCCCAAAGGCCCCTTGGAGAGGGGCGGAGCCCCGATGGCTCCCTTGGAGAAGGGCGAAGTCCCGGGGGCCCCCTTGGAGAGGTGCCGAGCGCCAAGGGCCCCCTTGGAGAGGGGCGGAGTCCCAAGGGCCCCCTTGGAGAGGGGCGAAGTCCCGAGGGCCCCCTTGGAGAGGGGCGAAGTCCCGAAGGCCCCCTTGAAGAGAAGCGGAGTCCCAAAGGCCCCTTGGAGAGGAACGGAGCTTCGATGGCTCCCTTGGAAAAGGGCGAAGTCCCGGGGGCCCCCTTGGAGAGGTGCCGAGCGCCAAGGGCCCCCTTGGAGAGGGGCGGAGTCCCAAGGGCCCCCTTGGAGAGGGGCGAAGTCCCGAGGGCCCCCTTGGAGAGGGGCGAAGTCCCGAAGGCCCCCTTGAAGAGAAGCGGAGTCCCAAAGGCCCCTTGGAGAGGGGCGGAGCCCCGATGGCTCCCTTGGAGAAGGGCGAAGTCCCGGGGCCCCCTTGGAGAGGGGCCGAGTCCCGAGGGCCCCCTTGGAGAGGGGCGGAGTCCCAAGGGCCCCCTTGGAGAGGGGCGGAGTCCCAAGGGCCCCCTTGGAGAGGGGCGAAGTCCCGAGGGCCCCCTTGAAAAGAAGC
This sequence comes from Agriotes lineatus, assembly GCA_940337035.1. Lineage (NCBI taxonomy): Eukaryota > Metazoa > Arthropoda > Insecta > Coleoptera > Elateridae > Agriotes > Agriotes lineatus. Next base: position 33,603 of record CALNHX010004789.1, read on the forward strand.
GGAGTCCCAAGGGCCCCTTGGAGAGGGGCTGAGCCCCGATGGCTCCCTTGGAGAAGGGCGAAGTCCCGGGGCCCCCTTGGAGAGGGGCCGAGTCCCGAGGGCCCCCTTGGAGAGGGGCGGAGTCCCGAAGGCCCCCTTTTAGAGGGGCGGAGTCCCAAGGGCCTCCATGGAGAGGGGCGAAGTTCCGAGGGCCCCCTTGAAGAGAAGCGGAGTCCCAAGGGCCCCTTTGGAGAGGGGCGGAGTCCTCGAAACCCCGAAAGCCCCCTTAGATAGGGGCGAAACCCCTGGAGCCCCGAGGGCCCCTTTAGAGAAGGGCGAAACCCCTGGAGCCGCAAAGTCCCCCTTGGAGAGGGACGGACCACCTAGGGCCCCTTGGAGAGGGGCGGAGCCCAGTGAACCCCCTTGGAATGGCCCAACGTAATAAGCCTAAAAATGGTGGTAAATTGAATAGAATAGACCGCGCAATAGCGCGCGCAGCACCGTTTATATTTAATAAATTTGGTCAGAATACGCGTGGCATTACTAACAAGTATGCATTAACTTCTTTATAATCGATTGCCGTGGTAATAGCCCTTGTAGTAGTATAAATGGAGACCATTTAACCATAGATTACTACTATATACAATTTCCTGAATCCAAAAATTTAATTTCAATAGTATAGTATTAAGGTACATTAAAACGTCTGAAAAGCAAGTTTTTCTGAAAATATTAACTACAATACTACTATATAAAATTTCCCTGAATCCAAAAATTTAATTTTAATGGTGTAGTATTAATGTACGTTAAAACGTTTGAAAAGCACGTTTTGCAGTTAATATTAAATACAAAAAATATTATTGGGCTACCGTGATTGCTAGTGCCGATCAGAGTTTAATAAATTTGGTCAGAATATGCATTCCATCACTAACAGGTGTTCAATAAGTAGCTTAAAATCGATTGCTGTTGTAATAGCCTTTATAGTAGTATATATGGAGACCATTTAATCATACATCACTACTATATAAAATTTCCTTAATCCAAAAATTTAATTTCAATAGTATAGTATTAAGGTACATCAAAACGTCTGAAAAGCACGTTTTTCAGAAAATATTTACTACAAAAAATACTATTGGGCTACCGTGATAGCTAGGACCGATCAGAGTTTAATCAATTTGGTCAGAATATGGGTGCCATCGCTAACAGGTGTTCAATAAATAGCTTAAAAACGATTGGTGTTGTAACAGCCTTTATAGTAGTAGATATGGAGACCATTTAATCATACATCACTACTATATTAAATTTCTCTGTATCCAAAAAATTTAATTTCAATAGTATAGTATTAAGGGAAGTTAAAATGTCTGAAAAGCAAGTTTTGCAGTAAGTATTAACTACAAAAAATATTTTTGTGCTAGCGTGATAGCTAAGGCCGATCAGAATTTAATAAATTTGGTCAGAATACGTGTGGCATTGCTAACAGGTATTAACTAACTTCTTTAAAATCGATTGCTGTGGTAAGAGCCCTTGTAGTAGTATATATGGAGACCATTTAACCATACATTACTACTATATACAATTTCCCGGAATCCAAAAATTTAATTTCAATAGTATAGTAGTAAGGTACATTAAAACGTCTGAAAAGCACGTTTTGCAGAAAATATTATCTACAAAAAGTATTATTCGGCTACTGTGATAGCTAGGGACGATCACAGTTTAATAAATTTGGTCAGAATATCCGTGCCATCACTAACAGGTGTTCAAAAAATAGCTTAAAATTGATTGGTGTTGTAACAGCCTTTATAGTAGTATATATGGAGACCATTTAACCATACATTACTACTATATACAATTTCCCTGAATCCAAAAATTTAATTTCAATAGTATAGTATTAAGGTACATTAAAACGTCTGAAAAGCACGTTTTGCAGAAAATATTATCTACAAAAAGTATTATTCGGCTACTGTGATAGCTAGGGACGATCACAGTTTAATAAATTTGGTCAGAATATCCGTGCCATCACTAACAGGTGTTCAAAAAATAGCTTAAAATTGATTGGTGTTGTAACAGCCTTTATAGTAGTATATATGGAGACCATTTAATCATACATCACTACTATATAAAATTTCTCTGTATCCAAAAAATTTAATTTCAATAGTATAGTATTAAGGTAAGTTAAAATGTCTGAAAAGCAAGTTTTGCAGTATGTATTAACTACAGAAAATATTTTTGTGCTACCGTGATAGCTAAGGCCGATCAGAATTTAATAAATTTGGTCAGAATACTTGTGGCATTGCTAACAGGTATTATCTAACTTCTTTAAAATCGATTGCTGTGGTAATAGCCCTTGTAGTAGTATATATGGAGACCATTTAACCATACATTACTACTATATACAATTTCCCGGAATCCAAAAATTTAATTTCAATGGTATAGTATTAAGGTACATTAAAACGTCTGAACAGCACGTTTTGCAGAAAATATTATCTACAAAAAGTATTATTCGGCTACTGTGATAGCTAGGGACGATCACAGTTTAATAAATTTGGTCAGAATATCCGTGCCATCACTAACAGGTGTTCAAAAAATAGCTTAAAATCGATTGGTGTTGTAACAGCCTTTATAGTAGTATATATGGAGACCATTTAATCATACATCACTACTATATAAAATTTCCCTGAATCCAAAAATTTTATTTCAATAGTATGATGGTATTAAGGTAGGTTAAAATGCCTGAAAAGCAAGTTTTGCAGTAAATGTTAACTACAGAAAATTTTTTTGTTCTACCGTGATAGCTAAGGCCGATCAATATTTAATAAATTTGGTCAGAATACGCGTGGCATTACTAACAAGTATGCATTAACTTCTTTATAATCGATTGCCGTGGTAATAGCCCTTTTAGTAGTATAAATGGAGACCATTTAACCATACATTACTACTATATACAATTTCCTGAATCCAAAAATTTAATTTCAATAGTATAGTATTAAGGTACATTAAAACGTCTGAAAAGCAAGTTTTTCTGAAAATATTAACTACAATACTACTATACAAAATTTCCCTGAATCCAAAAATTTAATTTTAATAGTGTAGTATTAATGTACGTTAAAACGTTTGAAAAGCACGTTTTGCAGTTAATATTAAATACAAAAAATATTATTGGGCTACCGTGATTGCTAGTGCCGATCAGAGTTTAATAAATTTGGTCAGAATATGCATTCCATCACTAACAGGTGTTCAATAAGTAGCTTAAAATCGATTGCTGTTGTAATAGCCTTTATAGTAGTATATATGGAGACCATTTAATCATACATCACTACTATATAAAATTTCCATGAATCCAAAAATTTAATTTCAATAGTATAGTATTATGGTACATCAAAACGTCTGAAAAGCACGTTTTTCAGAAAATATTTACTACAAAAAATACTATTGGGCTACCGTGATAGCTAGGACCGATCAAAGTTTAATAAAATTTGGTCATAATATCCGTGCCATCACTAACAGGTGTTCAAAAAATAGCTTAAAATCGATTGGTGTTGTAACAGCCTTTATAGTAGTAGATATGGAGACCATTTAATCATACATCACTACTATATTAAATTTCTCTGTATCCAAAAAATTTAATTTCAATAGTATAGTATTAAGGTAAGTTAAAATGTCTGAAAAGCAAGTTTTGCAGTAAGTATTAACTACAGAAAATATTTTTGTGCTAGCGTGATAGCTAAGGCCGATCAGAATTTAATAAATTTGGTCAGAATACATGTGGCATTGCTAACAGGTATTAACTAACTTCTTTAAAATCGATTGCTGTGGTAATAGCCCTTGTAGTAGTATATATGGAGACCATTTAACCATACATTACTACTATATACAATTTCCCGGAATCCAAAAATTTAATTTCAATAGTATAGTATTAAGGTACATTAAAACGTCTGAAAAGCACGTTTTGCAGAAAATATTATCTACAAAAAGTATTATTCGGCTACTGTGATAGCTAGGGACGATCACAGTTTAATAAATTTGGTCAGAATATCCGTGCCATCACTATCAGGTGTTCAAAAATAGCTTAAAATCGATTGGTGTTGTAACAGCCTTTATAGTAGTATATATGGAGACCATTTAATCATACATCACTACTATATAAAACTTCTCTGTATCCAAAAAATTTAATTTCAATAGTATAGTATTAAGGTAAGTTAAAATGTCTGAAAAGCAGGTTTTGCAGTAAGTATTAACTACAGAAAATATTTTTGTGCTAGCGTGATAGCTAAGGCCGATCAGAATTTAATAAATTTGGTCAGAATACGCGTGGCATTACTAACAGGTATTCACTAACTTCTTTAAAATCGATTGCTGTGGTAATAGCCCTTGTAGTAGTATAAATGGAGACCATTTAACCATACATTACTACTATATACAATTTCCCTGAATCCAAAAATTTTATTTCAATAGTATAGTATTAAGATACATTAAAACGTCTGAAAAGCACGTTTTGCAGAAAATATTATCTACAAAAAGTATTATTCGGCTACTGTGATAGCTAGGGACGATCACAGTTTAATAAATTTGGTCAGAATATGCGTGCCATCACTAACAGGTGTTCAAAAATAGCTTAAAATCGATTGGTGTTGTAACAGCCTTTATAGTAGTATATATGGAGACCATTTAATCATACATCACTACTATATAAAATTTCTCTGTATCCAAAAAATTGAATTTCAATAGTATATTATTAAGGTAAGTTAAAATGTCTGAAAAGCAAGTTTTGCAGTAAGTATTAAGTACAGAAAATATTTTTGAGCTAGCGTGATAGGTAAGGCCGATCAGAATTTAATAAATTTGGTCAGAATACGCGTGGCATTACTAACAGGTATTAACTAACTTCTTTAAAATCCATTGCTGTGGTAATAGCCCTTGTAGTAGTATATATGGAGACCATTTAACCATACATTACTACTATATACAATTTCCCTGAATCCAATAATTTAATTTCAATAGTATAGTATTAAGGTACATTAAAACGTCTGAAAAGCACGTTTTGCAGAAAATATTATCTACAAAAAGTATTATTCGGCTACTGTGATAGCTAGGGACGATCACAGTTTAATAAATTTGGTCAGAATATGCGTGCCATCGCTAACAGGTGTTCAAAAAATGGCTTAAAATCGATTGGTGTTGTAACAGCCTTTATAGTAGTATATATGGAGACCATTTAATCATACATCACTGCTATACGGAATTTCTCTATATCCAAAAAATTTAATTTCAATAGTATGGTATTAAGGTAGGTTAAAATGTCTGAAAAGCAAGTTTTGCAGTAAGTATTAACTACAGAAAATATTTTTGTGCTACCGTGATAGCTAAGGCCGATCAGAATTTAATAAATTTGGTCAGAATATGCGTGCCATCGCTAACAGGTGTTCAAAAAATGGCTTAAAATTGATTGCCGTGGTAATAGCCTTTGTAGTAGTATAAATGGAGACCATTTAACCATACATTACTACTATATACAATTTCCTGAATCCAAAAATTTAATTTCAATAGTATAGTATTAAGGTAGGTACATTAAAACGTCTGAAAAGCACGTTTTGCAGTTAATATTAAATACAAAAAATATTATTGGGCTACCGTGATTGCTAGTGCCGATCAGAGTTTAATAAATTTGGTCAGAATATGCATTCCATCACTAACAGGTGTTCAATAAGTAGCTTAAAATCGATTGCTGCTGTAATAGCCTTTACAGTAGTATATATGGAGACCATTTAATGATACATCACTGCTATATAGAATTTCTCTATATCCAAAAAATTTAATTTCAATAGTATGATGGTATTAAGGTAGGTTAAAATGCCTGAAAAGCAAGTTTTGCAGTAAATGTTAACTACAGAAAATTTTTTGTTCTACCGTGATAGCTAAGGCCGATCAATATTTAATAAATTTGGTCAGAATACGCGTGGCATTACTAACAAGTATGCATTAACTTCTTTATAATCGATTGCCGTGGTAATAGCCCTTTTAGTATAAATGGAGACCATTTAACCATACATTACTACTATATACAATTTCCTGAATCCAAAAATTTAATTTCAATAGTATAGTATTAAGGTACATTAAAACGTCTGAAAAGCAAGTTTTTCTGAAAATATTAACTACAATACTACTATACAAAATTTCCCTGATTCCAAAAATTTAATTTTAATAGTGTAGTATTAATGTACGTTAAAACGTTTGAAAAGCACGTTTTGCAGTTAATATTAAATACAAAAAATATTATTGGGCTACCGTGATTGCTAGTGCCGATCAGAGTTTAATAAATTTGGTCAGAATATGCATTCCATCACTAACAGGTGTTCAATAAGTAGCTTAAAATCGATTGCTGTTGTAATAGCCTTTATAGTAGTATATATGGAGACCATTTAATCATACATCACTACTATATAAAATTTCCCTGAATCCAAAAATTTAATTTCAATAGTATAGTATTAAGGTACATCAAAACGTCTGAAAAGCAGGTTTTTCAGAAAATATTTACTACAAAAAATACTATTGGGCTACCGTGATTGCTAGTGCCGATCAGAGTTTAATAAATTTGGTCAGAATATGCATTCCATCACTAACAGGTGTTCAATAAGTAGCTTAAAATCGATTGCTGTTGTAATAGCCTTTATAGTAGTATATATGGAGACCATTTAATCATACATCACTACTATATAAAATTTCCCTGAATCCAAAAATTTAATTTCAATAGTATAGTATTAAGGTACATTAAAACGTCTGAAAAGCAAGTTTTTCTGAAAATATTAACTACAATACTACTATACAAAATTTCCCTGAATCCAAAAATTTAATTTTAATAGTGTAGTATTAATGTACGTTAAAACGTTTGAAAAGCACGTTTTGCAGTTAATATTAAATACAAAAAATATTATTGGGCTACCGTGATTGCTAGTGCCGATCAGAGTTTAATAAATTTGGTCAGAATATGCATTCCATCACTAACAGGTGTTCAATAAGTAGCTTAAAATCGATTGCTGTTGTAATAGCCTTTATAGTAGTATATATGGAGACCATTTAATCATACATCACTACTATATAAAATTTCCCTGAATCCAAAAATTTAATTTCAATAGTATAGTATTAAGGTACATCAAAACGTCTGAAAAGCACGTTTTTCAGAAAATATTTACTACAAAAAATATTATTGGGCTACCGTGATTGCTAGTGCCGATCAGAGTTTAATAAATTTGGTCAGAATATGCATTCCATCACTAACAGGTGTTCAATAAGTAGCTTAAAATCGATTGCTGTTGTAATAGCCTTTATAGTAGTATATATGGAGACCATTTAATCATACATCACTACTATATAAAATTTCCCTGAATCCAAAAATTTAATTTCAATAGTATAGTATTAAGGTACATTAAAACGTCTGAAAAGCAAGTTTTTCTGAAAATATTAACTACAATACTACTATACAAAATTTCCCTGAATCCAAAAATTTAATTTTAATAGTGTAGTATTAATGTACGTTAAAACGTTTGAAAAGCACGTTTTGCAGTTAATATTAAATACAAAAAATATTATTGGGCTACCGTGATTGCTAGTGCCGATCAGAGTTTAATAAATTTGGTCAGAATATGCATTCCATCACTAACAGGTGTTCAATAAGTAGCTTAAAATCGATTGCTGTTGTAATAGCCTTTATAGTAGTATATATGGAGACCATTTAATCATACATCACTACTATATAAAATTTCCCTGAATCCAAAAATTTAATTTCAATAGTATAGTATTAAGGTACATCAAAACGTCTGAAAAGCACGTTTTGCAGAAAATATTATCTACAAAAAGTATTATTCGGCTACTGTGATAGCTAGGACCGATCAAAGTTTAATAAATTTGGTCAGAATATGCGTGCCATCGCTAACAGGTGTTCAATAAATGGCTTAAAAACGATTGGTGTTGTAACAGCCTTTATAGTAGTAGATATGGAGACCATTTAATCATACATCACTACTATATTAAATTTCTCTGTATCCAAAAAATTTAATTTCAATAGTATAGTATTAAGGGAAGTTAAAATGTCTGAAAAGCAAGTTTTGCAGAAGTATTAACTACAAAAAATATTTTTGTGCTAGCGTGATAGCTAAGGCCGATCAGAATTTAATAAATTTGGTCAGAATACGTGTGGCATTGCTAACAGGTATTAACTAACTTCTTTAAAATCGATTGCTGTGGTAAGAGCCCTTGTAGTAGTATATATGGAGACCATTTAACCATACATTACTACTATATACAATTTCCCGGAATCCAAAAATTTAATTTCAATAGTATAGTAGTAAGGTACATTAAAACGTCTGAAAAGCACGTTTTGCAGAAAATATTATCTACAAAAAGTATTATTCGGCTACTGTAATAGCTAGGGACGATCACAGTTTAATAAATTTGGTCAGAATATCCGTGCCATCACTAACAGGTGTTCAAAAAATAGCTTAAAATTGATTGGTGTTGTAACAGCCTTTATAGTAGTATATATGGAGACCATTTAATCATACATCACTACTATATAAAATTTCCCTGAATCCAAAAATTTAATTTCAATAGTATAGTATTAAGGAACATCAAAACGTCTGAAAAGCAGGTTTTTCAGAAAATATTTACTACAAAAAATACTATTGGGCTACCGTGATTGCTAGTGCCGATCAGAGTTTAATAAATTTGGTCAGAATATGCATTCCATCACTAACAGGTGTTCAATAAGTAGCTTAAAATCGATTGCTGTTGTAATAGCCTTTATAGTAGTATATATGGAGACCATTTAATCATACATCACTACTATATAAAATTTCCCTGAATCCAAAAATTTAATTTCAATAGTATAGTATTAAGGTACATTAAAACGTCTGAAAAGCAAGTTTTTCTGAAAATATTAACTACAATACTACTATACAAAATTTCCCTGAATCCAAAAATTTAATTTTAATAGTGTAGTATTAATGTACGTTAAAACGTTTGAAAAGCACGTTTTGCAGTTAATATTAAATACAAAAAATATTATTGGGCTACCGTGATTGCTAGTGCCGATCAGAGTTTAATAAATTTGGTCAGAATATGCATTCCATCACTAACAGGTGTTCAATAAGTAGCTTAAAATCGATTGCTGTTGTAATAGCCTTTATAGTAGTATATATGGAGACCATTTAATCATACATCACTACTATATAAAATTTCCCTGAATCCAAAAATTTAATTTCAATAGTATAGTATTAAGGTACATCAAAACGTCTGAAAAGCACGTTTTTCAGAAAATATTTACTACAAAAAATATTATTGGGCTACCGTGATTGCTAGTGCCGATCAGAGTTTAATAAATTTGGTCAGAATATGCATTCCATCACTAACAGGTGTTCAATAAGTAGCTTAAAATCGATTGCTGTTGTAATAGCCTTTATAGTAGTATATATGGAGACCATTTAATCATACATCACTACTATATAAAATTTCCCTGAATCCAAAAATTTAATTTCAATAGTATAGTATTAAGGTACATTAAAACGTCTGAAAAGCAAGTTTTTCTGAAAATATTAACTACAATACTACTATACAAAATTTCCCTGAATCCAAAAATTTAATTTTAATAGTGTAGTATTAATGTACGTTAAAACGTTTGAAAAGCACGTTTTGCAGTTAATATTAAATACAAAAAATATTATTGGGCTACCGTGATTGCTAGTGCCGATCAGAGTTTAATAAATTTGGTCAGAATATGCATTCCATCACTAACAGGTGTTCAATAAGTAGCTTAAAATCGATTGCTGTTGTAATAGCCTTTATAGTAGTATAAACGGGGCTGCGCGCGCTATTGCGCGATCTATTCTATTCAATTTACCACCATTTTTACGCTTATTACGTTGGGCCATTCCAAAAGGGTTCAATGGGCTCCGCCCCTCTCCAAGGGGCCCTAGGTGGTCCGTCCCTCTCCAAGGGGGCCTTCGCGGCTCCAGGGGTTTCGCCCTTCTCTAAAGGAACCCTCGGGGCTCCAGGGGTTTCGCCCCTCTCTAAGGGGGCCTTCGGGGTTTCGAGGACTCCGCCCCTCTCCAAAGGGGCCCTTGGGACTCCGCTTCTCTTCAAGGGGGGCCTCGGGACTTCTCCCCTCTCCAAGGGGGCCCTTGGGACTCCGCCCCTCTCCAAGGGGGCCCCGGGACTTCGCCCTTCTCCAAGGGAGCCATCGGAGCTCCGCCCCTCTCCAAGGGGCCCTTGGGACTCCGCTTCTCTTCAAGGGGGCCCTCGGGACTTCGCCCCTTTCCAAGGGGGCCCTTGGGACTCCGCCCCTCTCCAAGGGGGCACTCGGGACTCGGCCCCTCTCCAAGGGGGCGCTCGGGGCTTCTCCCCTCTCCAAGGGGGCCCTTGGCGCTCGGCACCTCTCCAAGGGGGCCCCGGGACTTCGCCCTTCTCCAAGGGAGCTATCGGGGCTCCGCCCCTCTCCAAGGGGCCCTTGGGACTCCGCTTCTCTTCAAGGGGGCCTTCGGGACTTCGCCCCTTTCCAAGGGGGCCCTCGGGACTTCGACCCTCTCCAAGGGGGCCCTTGGGACTCCGCCCCTCTCCAAGGGGGCCATCGGGGCTCGGCCCCTCTCCAAGGGGGCCCCCGGGACTTCGCCCTTTTCCAAGGGAGCCATCGGGGCTCCGCTCCTCTCCAGTGGGACACTCGGGGCTCCTCCCCGGTCGCGAAATCGAGGCGACGCCGACGGTGAAATGCATGTAAACACAAATGGGGGACATCGCGTCTGCAATTGTCGTGACACACACGTTTGGATCGTTCTCCTTTATTTATATGATATATGGAGACCATTTAATCATACATCACTACTATATAAAATTTCCCTGAATCCAAAAATTTAATTTCAATAGTATAGTATTAAGGTACATCAAAACGTCTGAAAAGCACGTTTTGCAGAAAATATTATCTACAAAAAGTATTATTCGGCTACTGTGATAGCTAGGACCGATCAAAGTTTAATAAATTTGGTCAGAATATGCGTGCCATCGCTAACAGGTATTCAATAAATGGCTTAAAAACGATTGGTGTTGTAACAGCCTTTATAGTAGTAGATATGGAGACCATTTAATCATACATCACTACTATATTAAATTTCTCTGTATCCAAAAAATTTAATTTCAATAGTATAGTATTAAGGGAAGTTAAAATGTCTGAAAAGCAAGTTTTGCAGTAAATATTAACTACAAAAAATATTTTTGTGCTAGCGTGATAGCTAAGGCCGATCAGAATTTAATAAATTTGGTCAGAATACGTGTGGCATTGCTAACAGGTATTAACTAACTTCTTTAAAATCGATTGCTGTGGTAAGAGCCCTTGTAGTAGTATATATGGAGACCATTTAACCATACATTACTACTATATACAATTTCCCGGAATCCAAAAATTTAATTTCAATAGTATAGTAGTAAGGTACATTAAAACGTCTGAAAAGCACGTTTTGCAGAAAATATTATCTACAAAAAGTATTATTCGGCTACTGTAATAGCTAGGGACGATCACAGTTTAATAAATTTGGTCAGAATATCCGTGCCATCACTAACAGGTGTTCAAAAAATAGCTTAAAATTGATTGGTGTTGTAACAGCCTTTATAGTAGTATATATGGAGACCATTTAACCATACATTACTACTATATACAATTTCCCTGAATCCAAAAATTTAATTTCAATAGTATAGTATTAAGGTACATTAAAACGTCTGAAAAGCACGTTTTGCAGAAAATATTATCTACAAAAAGTATTATTCGGCTACTGTGATAGCTAGGGACGATCACAGTTTAATAAATTTGGTCAGAATATCCGTGCCATCACTAACAGGTGTTCAAAAAATAGCTTAAAATTGATTGGTGTTGTAACAGCCTTTATAGTAGTATATATGGAGACCATTTAATCATACATCACTACTATATAAAATTTCTCTGTATCCAAAAAATTTAATTTCAATAGTATAGTATTAAGGTAAGTTAAAATGTCTGAAAAGCAAGTTTTGCAGTAAGTATTAACTACAGAAAATATTTTTGTGCTACCGTGATAGCTAAGGCCGATCAGAATTTAATAAATTTGGTCAGAATACGTGTAGCATTGCTAACAGGTATTAACTAACTTCTTTAAAATCGATTGCTGTGGTAATAGCCCTTGTAGTAGTATATATGGAGACCATTTAACCATACATTACTACTATATACAATTTCCCGGAATCCAAATATTTAATTTCAATAGTATAGTATTAAGGTACATTAAAACGTCTGAAAAGCACGTTTTGCAGAAAATATTATCTACAAAAAGTATTATTCGGCTACTGTGATAGCTAGGGACGATCACAGTTTAATAAATTTGGTCATAATATCCGTGCCATCACTAACAGGTGTTCAAAAAATAGCTTAAAATCGATTGGTGTTGTAACAGCCTTTATAGTAGTATATATGGAGACCATTTAATCATACATCACTACTATATAAAATTTCCCTGAATCCAAAAATTTAATTTCAATAGTATAGTATTAAGGTACATTAAAACGTCTGAAAAGCACGTTTTTCAAAAAATATTTACTACAAAAAATACTATTGGGCTACCGTGAAAGCTAGGACCGATCAGAGTTTAATAAATTTGGTCAGAATATGCGTGCCATCGCTAACAGGTGTTCAATAAATAGCTTAAAAACGATTGGTGTTGTAACAGCCATTATAGTAGTAGATATGGAGACCATTTAATCATACATCACTACTATATTAAATTTCTCTGTATCCAAAAAATTTAATTTCAATAGTATAGTATTAAGGTAAGTTAAAATGTCTGAAAAGCAAGTTTTGCAGTAAGTATTAACTACAGAAAATATTTTTGTGCTAGCGTGATAGCTAAGGCCGATCAGAATTTAATAAATTTGGTCAGAATACATGTAGCATTGCTAACAGGTATTAACTAACTTCTTTAAAATCGATTGCTGTGGTAATAGCCCTTGTAGTAGTATATATGGAGACCATTTAACCATACATTACTACTATATACAATTTCCCGGAATCCAAAAATTTAATTTCAATAGTATAGTATTAAGGTACATTAAAACGTCTGAAAAGCACGTTTTGCAGAAAATATTATCTACAAAAAGTATTATTCGGCTATTGTGATAGCTAGGGACGATCACAGTTTAATAAATTTGGTCAGAATATCCGTGCCATCACTAGCAGGTGTTCAAAAAATAGCTTAAAATCGACTGGTGTTGTAACAGCCTTTATAGTAGTATATATGGAGACCATCTAATCATACATCACTACTATATAAAACTTCTCTGTATCCAAAAAATTTAATTTCAATAGTATAATATTAAGGTAAGTTAAAATGTCTGAAAAGCAGGTTTTGCAGTAAGTATTAACTACAGAAAATATTTTTGTGCTAGCGTGATAGCTAAGGCCGATCAGAATTTAATAAATTTGGTCAGAATACGCGTGGCATTACTAACAGGTATTCACTAACTTCTTTAAAATCGATTGCTGTGGTAATAGCCCTTGTAGTAGTATAAATGGAGACCATTTAACCATACATTACTACTATATACAATTTCCCTGAATCCAAAAATTTTATTTCAACAGTATAGTATTAAGGTACATTAAAACGTCTGAAAAGCACGTTTTGCAGAAAATATTATCTACAAAAAGTATTATTCGGCTACTGTGATAGCTAGGGACGATCACAGTTTAATAAATTTGGTCAGAATATCCGTGCCATCACTAGCAGGTGTTCAAAAAATAGCTTAAAATCGATTGGTGTTGTAACAGCCATTATAGTAGTAGATATGGAGACCATTTAATCACACATCACTACTATATTAAATTTCTCTGTATCCAAAAAATTTAATTTCAATAGTATAGTATTAAGGTAAGTTAAAATGTCTGAAAAGCAAGTTTTGCAGTAAGTATTAACTACAGAAAATATTTTTGTGCTAGCGTGATAGCTAAGGCCGATCAGAATTTAATAAATTTGGTCAGAATACATGTGGCATTGCTAACAGGTATTAACTAACTTCTTTAAAATCGATTGCTGTGGTAATAGCCCTTGTAGTAGTATATATGGAGACCATTTAACCATACATTACTACTATATACAATTTCCCGGAATCCAAAAATTTAATTTCAATAGTATAGTATTAAGGTACATTAAAACGTCTGAAAAGCACGTTTTGCAGAAAATATTATCTACAAAAAGTATTATTCGGCTATTGTGATAGCTAGGGACGATCACAGTTTAATAAATTTGGTCAGAATATCCGTGCCATCACTAGCAGGTGTTCAAAAAATAGCTTAAAATCGACTGGTGTTGTAACAGCCTTTATAGTAGTATATATGGAGACCATCTAATCATACATCACTACTATATAAAACTTCTCTGTATCCAAAAAATTTAATTTCAATAGTATAATATTAAGGTAAGTTAAAATGTCTGAAAAGCAAGTTTTGCAGTAAGTATTAACTACAGAAAATATTTTTGTGCTAGCGTGATAGCTAAGGCCGATCAGAATTTAATAAATTTGGTCAGAATACGCGTGGCATTACTAACAGGTATTCACTAACTTCTTTAAAATCGATTGCTGTGGTAATAGCCCTTGTAGTAGTATAAATGGAGACCATTTAACCATACATTACTACTATATACAATTTCCCTGAATCCAAAAATTTTATTTCAATAGTATAGTATTAAGGTACATTAAAACGTCTGAAAAGCACGTTTTGCAGAAAATATTATCTACAAAAAGTATTATTCGGCTACTGTGATAGCTAGGGACGATCACAGTTTAATAAATTTGGTCAGAATATGCGTGCCATCACTAACAGGTGTTCAAAAAATAGCTTAAAATCGATTGGTGTTGTAACAGCCTTTATACTAGTATATATGGAGACCATTTAATCATACATCACTACTATATAAAACTTCTCTGAATCCAAAAACTTTAATTTCAATAGTATAGTATTAAGGTAAGTTAAAATGTCTGAAAAGCAGGTTTTGCAGTAAGTATTAACTACAGAAAATATTTTTGTGCTAGCGTGATAGCTAAGGCCGATCAGAATTTAATAAATTTGGTCAGAATACGCGTGGCATTACTAACAGGTATTCACTAACTTCTTTAAAATCGATTGCTGTGGTAATAGCCCTTGTAGTAGTATAAATGGAGACCATTTAACCATACATTACTACTATATACAATTTCCCTGAATCCAAAAATTTTATTTCAATAGTATAGTATTAAGGTACATTAAAACGTCTGAAAAGCACGTTTTGCAGAAAATATTATCTACAAAAAGTATTATTCGGCTACTGCGATAGCTAGGGACGATCACAGTTTAATAAATTTGGTCAGAATATGCGTGCCATCACTAACAGGTGTTCAAAAATAGCTTAAAATCGATTGGTGTTGTAACAGCCTTTATAGTAGTATAAATGGAGACCATTTAACCATACATTACTACTATATACAATTTCCCTGAATCCAAAAATTTAATTTCAATAGTATAGTATTAAGGTACATCAAAACGTCTGAAAAGCACGTTTTTCAGAAAATATTTACTACAAAAAATACTATTGGGCTACCGTGATAGCTAGGACCGATCAGAGTTTAATAAATTTGGTCAGAATATGCGTGCCATCGCTAACAGGTGTTCAATAAATAGCTTAAAAACGATTGGTGTTGTAACAGCCTTTATAGTAGTATATATGGCGACCATTTAATCATACATCACTACTATATAAAATTTCTCTGTATCCAAAAAATTTAATTTCAATAGTATAGTATTAAGGTAAGTTAAAATGTCTGAAAAGCAGGTTTTGCAGTAAGTATTAACTACAGAAAATATTTTTGTGCTAGCGTGATAGCTAAGGCCGATCAGAATTTAATAAATTTGGTCAGAATACGCGTGGCATTACTAACAGGTATTCACTAACTTCTTTAAAATCGATTGCTGTGGTAATAGCCCTTGTAGTAGTATAAATGGAGACCATTTAACCATACATTACTACTATATACAATTTCCCTGAATCCAAAAATTTTATTTCAATAGTATAGTATTAAGGTACATTAAAACGTCTGAAAAGCACGTTTTGCAGAAAATATTAGCTACAAAAAGTATTATTCGGCTACTGTGATAGCTAGGGACGATCACAGTTTAATAAATTTGGTCAGAATATGCGTGCCATCACTAACAGGTGTTCAAAAAATAGCTTAAAATCGATTGGTGTTGTAACAGCCTTTATAGTAGTATATATGGAGACCATTTAATCATACATCACTACTATATAAAACTTCTCTGAATCCAAAAACTTTAATTTCAATAGTATAGTATTAAGGTAAGTTAAAATGTCTGAAAAGCAGCTTTTGCAGTAAGTATTAACTACAGAAAATATTTTTGTGCTAGCGTGATAGCTAAGGCCGATCAGAATTTAATAAATTTGGTCAGAATACGCGTGGCATTACTAACAGGTATTCACTAACTTCTTTAAAATCGATTGCTGTGGTAATAGCCCTTGTAGTAGTATAAATGGAGACCATTTAACCATACATTACTACTATATACAATTTCCCTGAATCCAAAAATTTTATTTCAACAGTATAGTATTAAGGTACATTAAAACGTCTGAAAAGCACGTTTTGCAGAAAATATTATCTACAAAAAGTATTATTCGGCTACTGTGATAGCTAGGGACGATCACAGTTTAATAAATTTGGTCAGAATATGCGTGCATCACTAACAGGTGTTCAAAAAATAGCTTAAAATCGATTGGTGTTGTAACAGCCTTTATAGTAGTATATATGGAGACCATTTAATCATACATCACTACTATATAAAACTTCTCTGAATCCAAAAACTTTAATTTCAATAGTATAGTATTAAGGTAAGTTAAAATGTCTGAAAAGCAGGTTTTGCAGTAAGTATTAACTACAGAAAATATTTTTGTGCTAGCGTGATAGCTAAGGCCGATCAGAATTTAATAAATTTGGTCAGAATACGCGTGGCATTACTAACAGGTATTCACTAACTTCTTTAAAATCCATTGCTGTGGTAATAGCCCTTGTAGTAGTATATATGGAGACCATTTAACCATACATTACTACTATATACAATTTCCCTGAATCCAATAATTTAATTTCAATAGTATAGTATTAAGGTACATTAAAACGTCTGAAAAGCACGTTTTGCAGAAAATATTATCTACAAAAAGTATTATTCGGCTACTGTGATAGCTAGGGACGATCACAGTTTAATAAATTTGGTCAGAATATGCGTGCCATCACTAACAGGTGTTCAAAAAATAGCCTAAATTCGATTGGTGTTGTAACAGCCTTTATAGTAGTATATATGGAGACCATTTAATCATACATCACTACTATATAAAATTTCTCTGTATCCAAAAAATTTAATTTCAATAGTATAGTATTAAGGTAAGTTAAAATGTCTGAAAAGCAAGTTTTGCAGTAAGTATTAACTACAGAAAATATTTTTGTGCTAGCGTGATAGCTAAGGCCGATCAGAATTTAATAAATTTGGTCAGAATACGCGTGGCATTACTAACAGGTATTAACTAACTTCTTTAAAATCCATTGCTGTGGTAATAGCCCTTGTAGTAGTATATATGGAGACCATTTAACCATACATTACTACTATATACAATTTCCCTGAATCCAATAATTTAATTTCAATAGTATAGTATTAAGGTACATTCAAACGTCTGAAAAGCACGTTTTGCAGAAAATATTATCTACAAAAAGTATTATTCGGCTACTGTGATAGCTAGGGACGATCACAGTTTAATAAATTTGGTCAGAATATGCGTGCCATCACTAACAGGTGTTCAAAAAATAGCCTAAATTCGATTGGTGTTGTAACAGCCTTTATAGTAGTATATATGGAGACCATTTAATCATACATCACTACTATATAAAATTTCTCTGTATCCAAAAAATTTAATTTCAATAGTATAGTATTAAGGTAAGTTAAAATGTCTGAAAAGCAAGTTTTGCAGTAAGTATTAACTACAGAAAATATTTTTGTGCTAGCGTGATAGCTAAGGCCGATCAGAATTTAATAAATTTGGTCAGAATACGCGTGGCATTACTAACAGGTATTAACTAACTTCTTTAAAATCCATTGCTGTGGTAATAGCCCTTGTAGTAGTATATATGGAGACCATTTAACCTTACATTACTACTATATACATTTTCCCTGAATCCAATAATTTAATTTCAATAGTATAGTATTAAGGTACATTAAAACGTCTGAAAAGCACGTTTTGCAGAAAATATTATCTACAAAAAGTATTATTCGGCTACTGTGATAGCTAGGGACGATCACAGTTTAATAAATTTGGTCAGAATATGCGTGCCATCACTAACAGGTGTTCAAAAAATAGCTTAAATTCGATTGGTGTTGTAACAGCCTTTATAGTAGTTTTTTTTTAAATCAAACTACTTTACGATGGTTCCCGCTAATACTTGCTTGGTGTGCAATCGCTCCCTCAACCCAGATAGAGAGCTGAAATGCGATAAATGCAATCTTTCTTTGCATACCACTTGCTCCGGTCTGTCGCGTGGCGAAATTCAAGTTTTGACGGTCAAGGACCGTAAAATTATCTTTCACTGCAAGCTATGCGAAAACGAGCGTATGGAGTTGAATGAATTAAAAACCTTAGTTTTAAAACTTAAAGAAGAAATAGAAAATTTACAAAAAAACACCATAGCTACCGCTTCTGCAACTGTAAATCCCGGTTCCGAATATACTGAAACTTTAATCGCTGAAATCTCAGATCGAAATAGCAGGGCTTGCAATGTTATTATAACCGGCATCGACGAGTGCACTTCCGACTCTAGCGATTTGCGTATACAACACGACTTACAAAAAGCCACAGATATTATTAAATCGGTGTCAAATGTTTCTACAGATAAAATTAGAGTAACTAGACTTGGCAAAAGGCAAGATGGTTCGAAACGTCTACTAAAAGTTAGCTTTGCAAATCAGTTGGATGCTATCAATGTCTTGAAACGCAAAGATAAAGTGCCAAGTGCGTTCTCCGTAAAAATGTTTCATGATCAAACTCCCATGCAAAGAGACCATCTGAATGGTCTCCGTAAAGAACTGGAAGACAGAAAAAGTAATGAAGAAGAACACCTCACGATTAAGTATATACGGGGTACCCCGAAAATTGTGACCCTCGCTCCTGCAAAAAACTAATCACAACAAATATTCATATCATATCTTATTTATACACTAACATATGCTCACTACTATCAAAATTCAGCGAGTTATTGGCTTTCGTAGAAAGATTAAAACCTACTTTCATACTACTATCAGAATCTTGGTTAAATCCCTCGATCGTAGACAATGGGATTAACATTCCTGGCTACAACTTACTACGAGCAGACAGGAAGGATCGACGAGGTGGAGGCGTGTGTATATATATTGCAAAAAATATTCCCACCGGTGAAGTCTGTTGTGAAGTAATCGACGAATTTCCCACTGACAACATCAATTCTCTTTGGCTAAAGATCGGGCTGCTTAAGCATAATTTCCTAATTGCTTGTGTGTACCGTCCACCAAACTCTCCACTTGAAGACAACATTCTTATGCTAAGCTCTATTAAGTCTGCTGTAGAAAATTATAGTAATGTACTGATATTTGGAGATTTTAACTTCCCAAGTATAACCTGGCCTAACCCTATTCTTCCGCAAGGAAATTCTCCAGCGACTTTATTTTTAAATACGTACTACGACTGTAATCTATTTCAATTAGTAAACCAACCTACTAGATATAGAATCGGAAATAATCCATCGCTCTTAGATCTAATACTCACCACTGACAAAAACTTACTATCAGAAGTTCTTTTTGATTCACCTATTGGTTCCAGCGACCATTCAACTATAATTGCAACTATGCAACTGCATGCAAAATTAAGCAATAGGGAAAAACCTAAAATGCGAAACTACTGGACCGCAAAATACGATGATATAAATAACTTTTTAAGATCGCTTAAGATGGAAACACTCTTAACTGATACGGACGTTGAAAGGAATTGGACAGTGATATCTGATGCATTAACCACGGCAGTAACTTTTTATGTACCGTTTGTTAATCAAAAACGTAACATAAATAAACCTTGGATGTCTAGGCCGATTTTGAAACTAATTAAGAGAAAACGAACATTGTGGGATCGCTACAAACGCACAAAATCGCAGCGTGATTATTTCTCGTATCGAAGCGTTACTAATGCTACAACTGATAAAATTAGAGTTGCCCGCTCCGCTTATGAGCATAAACTTGTTGAGCCTGGTAACCAGAAAAACTTTTTTAAATATTTGAAGAGTAACCTAACTTCTCGAGTATCTTCCTTCTCCCTAAAAGATAGCGACGGATCTGTACAAACCAATCCTGAATTAGTAACCAACATATTCGCAGAGAGATTTCTTCAGTCCTTTGTCAAAGAACCTTCTGGAAACCTGCCAAGTCTCCGTCCTTCCAATCGAGTAGAAAACCAAATAGCTGCATTTACAGTAACTTCAGAAGAAGTGATTAAAATCACCGAATCATTGGATCTCCATTCATCTCCAGGGCCCGATGAAATCTCCCCTCATTTACTGAAACGGTGTTCCCATGCATTGGCAGATTCGCTAACTATGTTATTTAATAGTTGTCTTCGAACCGCTTCTATTCCAGCTTCATGGAAGCACTCATTAATCGTCCCAGTATATAAAAAGGGGGACAAGCTGGAACCTGGTAACTACCGTGTTAAGTCATTTTGCTGTTTCAGATGCTTAATTGCATTTCACGCCGTTAGTTAGGTCATTTTGGTACTTTAAATAGCCACCTAGGCTTTAGGGCAGCGTGCCCGTATGCTAAGCCCTTTTAGTTCTTTATTTGGCTCCATCGCCTAATTCCAGAATCACGATTTCGCACATATTTAGCCCCAAAAGCAGTATTTTTCGTCGGTTGGAGCTCTCCTCTGATGGCGTTTTTCCGAATTCCGAATAGCACGCTGTTGTGGCGTGATACCATCGTGGCCCGCATTGGCTCGTTTTATTTTATCGCCTTGCGATTGGCTGCCAAGGTTTAGTCACGTGAGGACGCGACCAAGGTGACCTTTGCGAGCGCGTCCCTTTGGGGATTCAGCCGAGAGCCGTCGAACGAACAAGAGGTCGCAGAGTGTGTGCTTTCGTGCGGCGCTTCCGCCCTTGGCGGGGGCGTCAGCCTTTTTCCCGTCAAGTGCTGCTTCAGCACGTATGTGATATACGGTTTCGCCATAAGTGGCAGTCGTCCGGAGCCCGTTGCAGAGAGCGCTTGTGTGGTGGTTGTGTGGTGGTTGTGAGTCGGAGTTTGTCGAGTGGTCTTCGGCGTAACGTGGGTGTTTTTGGAGCCCAGTTCCTGCTACTGTAAGTGAGGGGTCGTGCCCCCTTCATCTCGACCTACGAGGATTTGGTTCAGCAGAACGAAAGTGGCCCCTTTCTTTTCGTCGTCCCGTTGTACGCGTCCTGACGCGTCTCCCGTCGCCATTGAGGCGGTTGTGCATTCACCCCCTTTCGCCGTTGTAACACCGAAGGTACCTGCCACCTACGATTGCAGCTCGTCGCAACTCAACTGTACCAGGCTCCCTCGCCGCCTACGCATTAAGGTATGTGCCTTTAACCTGATTACCGCTGTGAACGCGAGTGTTAATGTAAATCTTCGCTGCCCTCCGCATAAGGCAACGTGCATATTTGTACTCATTACTACTCATTACTGCGCTAGTGTATTCATTCAGACTTGCAGACTGTTCATGCCGCGAGTGTTAATGTAAATCTTCGCTGCCCTCCGCATAAGGCAACGTGCATATTTGTACTCATTACTACCTATTACTGCTCATTGCTGTTCACTAATGTGCAACATCTGTCGTTAAGTTTAGAGCGCGCGTGCCAGCTGGTGCCCTTAATTATAGGTTAAGTTTAGATACAGGGCGACGCACTCTGCTGCCCATTGTAACCCGAAGTTCAATATATGATTGGTTAGTTAAGGGAACTATTGTTTGTTTCGGCTTGTGCATGTTCTGTTACAGATAGACGCCCCTTTATTGTACGAATTATTGTACGACGGAACGAGGAAGCTGTGAGCGTGCAGGTGAGTGAGACAGCTGCGCAGTCGTGGTCGGATTGACACCTAATTATAATCCTTGCTTAAGGCAATCCCGAAATTGTTATTTGACCTTGCAACTCTTGAGTAATCCTATCGGCGGAGTATTTGTGCATGCTTCGCTCCCGTCTAACCGTCCAGGCCCGGTTAGCCGGGTTAAGACAGGCTTGGTGGCGCCCTCATAATTTCGACATACCCTGTATATACTATGCCACCGCACGCTTGCCCAGAACGTATCGTGTGACTCACGCCCGACTCCCTGAGCGTTCCAGCCGTGGCCTATTAGCCTATTTCGAACCGATTTCAGGGCAAGTGTGCCAGTTTTCCAGGACTGATTCAGTGGTGCGATGCTCACCTTGGGTGGGTGTCGTAAAGTTCTTTTAATACCGTAACAACCGGCCGATTAGTTTGACTTGTATTGTGTGTAAGTGTTTTGAAAAACTAGTGGTTAAACGGCTTATGGAATTTCTCAATGCCAATGGTGTAATTCCATCAAACCAGCACGGGTTTTCTCCTGGAAAGTCCGTAGTAACCAACCTCTTATCAAACTTAAACCTTTGGACCAACGCAGTAAATCAGGGAAAATGCATTGATATCATATATCTGGACTACGAAAAAGCTTTTGACCGAGTACCTATTCGAAGACTAATCCTTAAATTAGAACATTTTGGGATACGCGGAGCTTTGCTTCTGCTACTAGAAGATTTTTTATCAAATCGAACGTTTTCAGTGCGTATACAACAAACTACATCAAAGCCTCTTCCAGTACTCAGCGGAGTTCCTCAGGGCTCTGTCCTGGGTCCGATTCTATTTTTAATATTTATCAGCGACTTATCCAGCGACATGAAATCATCCGTAAGCTTTTTTGCCGATGACACTAAAATGTTTTCTTCGCCCACCGATCTTCCAAACAACACTCTTGTTGAAGATCTCGTAACATTAGAAGAGTGGTGCAAAAAATGGCTACTTTCTTTAAACTCTGATAAGTGTACAGTACTGCATATAGGTCACAACAATCCCAAAGTGCAATATTTTCTTAATGGCACTGTTCTGCGAGAAGTGAGTGAGCAATTGGATCTGGGTGTGACAATATCGAATGACCTAAAATGGGAAAAACATATTACAAAAATTGTAAAGAAAGCGAACTCCATTCTGTACTTAATCCAGCGTTCATTTGGGAGTAGTATCTCACCTGAGCTGTTTAAAAAAGCTTATATTTCTTACGTACGTCCTATTATTGAGTATGCAGCTACAGTGTGGTGTCCTTACTTTATAAAAGATATCGACCTATTAGAAGGCGTACAGCGTAGAGCCACAAAGATTCCTATCTGCTTAAGATCGATGCCATACGAACAACGGCTGGAGAGACTCCAGCTAAGTACTCTTAGTGAACGTAGAGAACGAATTGATATGATCGAGGTGTTTAAGATACTCCACAATCACTATTCGTTCCCTTTAGAAGATATACTAGTACCCAGTAGCAATAGCCATCTTCGAGGACATTCGTATAAGCTTCAGACAGATTTTAGCAACATTCTTGCCAGAAAACATTTTTTTAGCAATCGAGTTGTGAATCGTTGGAACAATTTGCCTTCCAGTGTGGTGCATGCAAGCAACACAAATAACTTTAAATCTTTGTACGACAATAATAATTAACTTTCATTGATTTTTAAATTACCCTTGTTTCTTTTTACATATAATTTGTTTAGTTTTATTAATTGATTGTTAATTTTGTTATTAACTTTTGTTTTTTTAATAATTATCCTATATTATTTTATAATCATTTTGTAAATTTTATTAACTGATGGTTGTTTTTCTAGTTAACTTTTTTTTTGTTTTTTTTTTAATATATAATTATCCTATTTGATTTCGTAATAATTTTGTAAATTTTATAAACTTATTGTTGATGTTCTTCTTTTATATGTAATTATCTGGGGATTTTGCAAGTAATTTTGTTAATTTTATTAATTATGTTTGTTTTGTACTTAACCCATTAATTTTAATTTTGTTTTATACTTTATACTCTGCACACTATATCTATGTATGAGGAAAGTTGTATCGGCAGTGCCGCCTACTTTCAATAAATAATAATAATAATAATATGGAGACCATTTAATCATACATCACTACTATATAAAATTTCTCTGTATCCAAAAAATTTAATTTCAATAGTATAGTATTAAGGTAAGTTAAAATGTCTGAAAAGCAAGTTTTGCAGTAAGTATTAACTACAGAAAATATTTTTGTGCTAGCGTGATAGCTAAGGCCGATCAGAATTTAATAAATTTGGTCAGAATACGCGTGGCATTACTAACAGGTATTCACTAACTTCTTTAAAATCCATTGCTGTGGTAATAGCCCTTGTAGTAGTATATATGGAGACCATTTAACCATACATTACTACTATATACAATTTCCCTGAATCCAATAATTTAATTTCAATAGTATAGTATTAAGGTACATTAAAACGTCTGAAAAGCACGTTTTGCAGAAAATATTATCTACAAAAAGTATTATTCGGCTACTGTGATAGCTAGGGACGATCACAGTTTAATAAATTTGGTCAGAATATGCGTGCCATCACTAACAGGTGTTCAAAAAATAGCTTAAATTCGATTTGTGTTGTAACAGCCTTTATAGTAGTATATATGGAGACCATTTAATCATACATCACTACTATATAAAATTTCTCTGTATCCAAAAAAATGTAATTTCAATAGTATAGTATTAAGGTAAGTTAAAATGTCTGAAAAGCAAGTTTTGCAGTAAGTATTAAGTACAGAAAATATTTTTGTGCTAGCGTGATAGCTAAGGCCGATCAGAATTTAATAAATTTGGTCAGAATACGCGTGGCATTACTAACAGGTATTAACTAACTTCTTTAAAATCGATTGCTGTGGTAAGAGCCCTTGTAGTAGTATATATGGAGACCATTTAACCATACATTACTACTATATGCAATTTCCCTGAATTCAAAAATTTAATTTCAATAGTATAGTATTAAGGTACATTAAAACGTTTGAAAAGCACGTTTTGCAGAAAATATTATCTACAAAAAGTATTATTCGGCTACTGTGATAGCTAGGGACGATCACAGTTTAATAAATTTGGTCAGAATATGCGTGCCATCACTAACAGGTGTTCAAAAAATGGCTTAAAATCGATTGGTGTTGTAACAGCCTTTATAGTAGTAGATATGGAGACCATTTAATCATACATCACTACTATATTAAATTTCTCTGTATCCAAAAAATTTAATTTCAATAGTATAGTATTAAGGTAAGTTAAAATGTCTGAAAAGCAAGTTTTGCAGTAAGTATTAACTACAGAAAATATTTTTGTGCTAGCGTGATAGCTAAGGCCGATCAGAATTTAATAAATTTGGTCAGAATACATGTGGCATTGCTAACAGGTATTAACTAACTTCTTTAAAATCGATTGCTGTGGTAATAGCCCTTGTAGTAGTATATATGGAGACCATTTAACCATACATTACTACTATATACAATTTCCCGGAATCCAAAAATTTAATTTCAATAGTATAGTAATTATTAAGGTACATTAAAACGTCTGAAAAGCACGTTTTGCAGAAAATATTATCTACAAAAAGTATTATTCGGCTATTGTGATAGCTAGGGACGATCACAGTTTAATAAATTTGGTCAGAATATCCCTGCCATCACTAGCAGGTGATCAAAAAATAGCTTAAAATCGACTGGTGTTGTAACAGCCTTTATAGTAGTATATATGGAGACCATTTAATCATACATCACTACTATATAAAACTTCTCTGTATCCAAAAAATTTAATTTCAATAGTATAATATTAAGGTAAGTTAAAATGTCTGAAAAGCAAGTTTTGCAGTAAGTATTAACTACAGAAAATATTTTTGTGCTATCGTGATAGCTAAGGCCGATCAGAATTTAATAAATTTGGTCAGAATACGCGTGGCATTACTAACAGGTATTAACTAACTTCTTTAAAATCCATTGCTGTGGTAATAGCCCTTGTAGTAGTATATATGGAGACCATTTAACCATACATTACTACTATATACAATTTCCCTGAATCCAATAATTTAATTTCAATAGTATAGTATTAAGGTACATTAAAACGTCTGAAAAGCACGTTTTGCAGAAAATATTATCTACAAAAAGTATTATTCGGCTACTGTGATAGCTAGGGACGATCACAGTTTAATAAATTTGGTCAGAATATGCGTGCCATCACTAACAGGTGTTCAAAAAATAGCTTAAAATCGATTGGTGTTGTAACAGCCTTTATAGTAGTATATATGGAGACCATTTAATCATACATCACTACTATATAAAATTTCTCTGTATCCAAAAAAATTTAATTTCAATAGTATAGTATTAAGGTAAGTTAAAATGTCTGAAAAGCAAGTTTTGCAGTAAGTATTAACTACAGAAAATATTTTTGTGCTAGCGTGATAGCTAAGGCCGATCAGAATTTAATAAATTTGGTCAGAATACGCGTGGCATTACTAACAGGTATTAACTAACTTCTTTAAAATCGATTGCTGCGGTAATAGCTTTTGTAGTAGTATAAATGGAGACCATTTAACCATACATTACTACTATATACAATTTCCCTGAATCCAATAATTTAATTTCAATAGTATAGTATTAAGGTAAGTTAAAATGTCTGAAAAGCAAGTTTTGCAGTAAGTATTAACTACAGAAAATATTTTTGTGCTAGCGTGATAGCTAAGGCCGATCAGAATTTAATAAATTTGGTCAGAATACGCGTGGCATTACTAACAGGTATTAACTAACTTCTTTAAAATCCATTGCTGTGGTAATAGCCCTTGTAGTAGTATATATGGAGACCATTTAACCATACATTACTACTATATACAATTTCCCTGAATCCAATAATTTAATTTCAATAGTATAGTATTAAGGTACATTAAAACGTCTGAAAAGCACGTTTTGCAGAAAATATTATCTACAAAAAGTATTATTCGGCTACTTTGATAGCTAGGGACGATCACAGTTTAATAAATTTGGTCAGAATATGCGTGCCATCACTAACAGGTGTTCAAAAAATAGCTTAAATTCGATTGGTGTTGTAACAGCCTTTATAGTAGTATATATGGAGACCATTTAATCATACATCACTACTATATAAAATTTCTCTGTATCCAAAAACTTTAATTTCAATAGTATAGTATTAAGGTAAGTTAAAATGTCTGAAAAGCAAGTTTTGCAGTAAGTATTAAGTACAGAAAATATTTTTGTGCTAGCGTGATAGCTAAGGCCGATCAGAATTTAATAAATTTGGTCAGAATACGCGTGGCATTACTAACAGGTATTAACTAACTTCTTTAAAATCGATTGCTGTGGTAAGAGCCCTTGTAGTAGTATATATGGAGACCATTTAACCATACATTACTACTATATGCAATTTCCCTGAATTCAAAAATTTAATTTCAATAGTATAGTATTAAGGTACATTAAAACGTTTGAAAAGCACGTTTTGCAGAAAATATTATCTACAAAAAGTATTATTCGGCTACTGTGATAGCTAGGGACGATCACAGTTTAATAAATTTGGTCAGAATATGCGTGCCATCACTAACAGGTGTTCAAAAAATGGCTTAAAATCGATTGGTGTTGTAACAGCCTTTATAGTAGTAGATATGGAGACCATTTAATCATACATCACTACTATATTAAATTTCTCTGTATCCAAAAAATTTAATTTCAATAGTATAGTATTAAGGTAAGTTAAAATGTCTGAAAAGCAAGTTTTGCAGTAAGTATTAACTACAGAAAATATTTTTGTGCTAGCGTGATAGCTAAGGCCGATCAGAATTTAATAAATTTGGTCAGAATACATGTGGCATTGCTAACAGGTATTAACTAACTTCTTTAAAATCGATTGCTGTGGTAATAGCCCTTGTAGTAGTATACAGTATGTCCAAGATAAGGAGGGCCAGTATGGGGATCTCGGTAATGGTAAGAGATACAAATTTGGTTAAATGGGAAGAAAGTTGCGCAATTAAAGGACTAAAAAAATGACGTCTAGAAATTCTTGATATGATTTTTCGTTTTTGAATTATCTCAAAAAAACCGAATTTTTGGATTTTATTTTTTATTTTTTTCTGGCGTTAATATTAAAGTTAGAGCGAAACTGATTAAACTTCTTTATAGCAACTTTTAGTGGACTTAATGATTACGTTATCAATTTTTTTATCCGACGTTTCGTCTTCGAGAAACCATCATCAACTTCATTTTTTTAAATACGGTCCTGGTTTTTTGATGCCAAATTTGCAAAGCCCTTGTTACTCTGAATTCAACAATGTACCACATATTATGATTTAATTACGTTTCGAGCTTTTTTCTGATCATCATCAGAAAATTTTTTAGATACGGACCTGCATTTCTCATAATTTTGTAAAAATAAGTTCATACAGTAAGATAGGCGTTTTTAGATGCCGTTAAAATATTAAAATACACATCATAATGTCATAATTCTGATACATTAATTTAATATGCAACCAATAACTATTAACAATAAACAAAAAATAAATGAACAAAAGATAGGCAGAAAGAATGAGAAAACAAACATCGAAACCATTTAATAGGTATTAAATTTACAGAAGGTATTCAAAAAGGTTGCCATCATTCTCCATGCATAAATAACATCTAACTGTAGAATCTAAAACATTATTCAGCAATACTGGCGTTATACTTTGAAAGGCTTCAAGAACCAATCTTCTAAGTTCTTCTTCTATTTCAAAACGTTAAATACCTATTACATTGTTTCAAGGCTCGTTTGCTCATTCTTTCTGCCTATCTTTTGTTCATTTATTTGTTGTTTATTGTTAATAGTTATTGGTCGGTTATTAAATTAATGTATCAGAATTATGACATTATGATGTGCATTTTAATATTTTAACGGCATCTAAAAACGCCTATCTTACTGTATGAACTTATTTTTACAAAATTATGAGAAATGCAGGTCCGTATCTAAAAAATTTTCTGATGATGATCAGAAAAAAGCTCGAAACGTAATTAAATCATAATATGTGGTACATTGTTGAATTCAGAGTAACAAGGGCTTTGCAAATTTGGCATAAAAAAACCAGGACCGTATTTAAAAAAATGAAGTTGATGATGGTTTCTCGAAGACGAAACGTCGGATAAAAAAAATGATAACGTAATCATTAAGTCCACTAAAAGTTGTTATAAAGAAGTTTAATCAGTTTCGCTCTAACTTTAATATTAACGCCAGAAAAAAATAAAAAATAAAATCCAAAAATTCGGTTTTTTTGAGATAATTCAAAAACGAAAAATCATATCAAGGATTTCTAGACGTCATTTTTTTAGTCCTTTAATTGCGCAACTTTCTTCCCATTTAACCAAATTTGTATCTCTTACCATTACCGAGATCCCCATACTGGCCCTCCGTATCTTGGACACACTGTATATGGAGACCATTTAACCATACATTACTACTATATACAATTTCCCGGAATCCAAAAATTTAATTTCAATAGTATAGTATTAAGGTACATTAAAACGTCTGAAAAGCACGTTTTGCAGAAAATATTATCTACAAAAAGTATTATTCGGCTATTGTGATAGCTAGGGACGATCACAGTTTAATAAATTTGGTCAGAATATCCGTGCCATCACTAGCAGGTGATCAAAAAATAGCTTAAAATCGACTGGTGTTGTAACAGCCTTTATAGTAGTATATATGGAGACCATTTAATCATACATCACTACTATATAAAACTTCTCTGTATCCAAAAAATTTAATTTCAATAGTATAATATTAAGGTAAGTTAAAATGTCTGAAAAGCAAGTTTTGCAGTAAGTATTAACTACAGAAAATATTTTTGTGCTAGCGTGATAGCTAAGGCCGATCAGAATTTAATAAATTTGGTCAGAATACGCGTGGCATTACTAACAGGTATTAACTAACTTCTTTAAAATCCATTGCTGTGGTAATAGCCCTTGTAGTTGTATATATGGAGACCATTTAACCATACATTACTACTATATACAATTTCCCTGAATCCAATAATTTAATTTCAATAGTATAGTATTAAGGTACATTAAAACGTCTGAAAAGCACGTTTTGCAGAAAATATTATCTACAAAAAGTATTATTCGGCTACTGTGATAGCTAGGGACGATCACAGTTTAATAAATTTGGTCAGAATATGCGTGCCATCACTAACAGGTGTTCAAAAAATGGCTTAAAATCGATTGGTGTTGTAACAGCCTTTATAGTAGTATATATGGAGACCATTTAATCATACATCACTACTATATAAAATTTCTCTGTATCCAAAAAATTTAATTTCAATAGTATAGTATTAAGGTAAGTTAAAATGTCTGAAAATCAAGTTTTGCAGTAAGTATTAACTACAGAAAATATTTTTGTGCTAGCGTGATAGCTAAGGCCGATCAGAATTTAATAAATTTGGTCAGAATACGCGTGGCATTACTAACAGGTATTAACTAACTTCTTTAAAATCCATTGCTGTGGTAATAGCCCTTGTAGTAGTATATATGGAGACCATTTAACCATACATTACTACTATATACAATTTCCCTAAATCCAATAATTTAATTTCAATAGTATAGTATTAAGGTACATTAAAACGTCTGAAAAGCACGTTTTGCAGAAAATATTATCTACAAAAAGTATTATTCGGCTACTGTGATAGCTAGGGACGATCACAGTTTAATAAATTTGGTCAGAATATGCGTGCCATCACTAACAGGTGTTCAAAAAATAGCTTAAATTCGATTGGTGTTGTAATAGCCTTTATAGTAGTATATATGGAGACCATTTAATCATACATCACTACTATATAAAATTTCTCTGTATCCAAAAAATTTAATTTCAATAGTATAGTATTAAGGTAAGTTAAAATGTCTGAAAAGCAAGTTTTGCAGTAAGTATTAACTACAGAAAATATTTTTGTGCTAGCGTGACAGCTAAGGCCGATCAGAATTTAATAAATTTGGTCAGAATACGCGTGGCATTACTAACAGGTATTAACTAACTTTTTTAAAATCCATTGCTGTGGTAATAGCCCTTGTAGTAGTATATACGGAGACCATTTAACCATACATTACTACTATATACAATTTCCCTGAATCCAATAATTTAATTTCAATAGTATAGTATTAAGGTACATTAAAACGTCTGAAAAGCACGTTTTGCAGAAAATATTTACTACAAAAAATACTATTGGGTTACCGTGATAGCTAGGACCGATCAGAGTTTAATAAATTTGGTCAGAATATGCGTGCCATCGCTAACAGGTATTCAATAAATAGCTTAAAAACGATTGGTGTTGTAACAGCCTTTATAGTAGTATATATGGAGACCATTTAATCATACATCACTACTATATACAATTTCCCTGAATCCAATAATTTAATTTCAATAGTATAGTATTAAGGTACATTAAAACGTCTGAAAAGCACGTTTTGCAGAAAATATTTACTACAAAAAATACTATTGGGCTACCGTGATAGCTAGGACCGATCAGAGTTTAATAAATTTGGTTCGAATATGCGTGCCATCACTAACAGGTGTTCAAAAAATAGCTTAAAATCGATTGGTGTTGTAACAGCCTTTATAGTAGTATATATGGAGACTATTTAATCATACATCACTACTATATAAAATTTCTCGGTATCCAAAAAATTTAATTTTAATAGTATAGTATTAAGGTAAGTTAAAATGTCTGAAAAGCAAGTTTTGCAGTAAGTATTAACTACAGAAAATATTTTTGTGCTAGCGTGATGGCTAAGGTCGATCAGAATTTAATAAATTTGGTTAGAATACGCGTGGCAGTACTAACAGGTATACACTAACTTCTTTAAAATCGATTGCTGCGGTAATAGCCCTTGTAGTAGTATAAATGGAGACCATTTAACCATACATTACTACTATATACAATTTCTCTGAATCCAAAAGTTTAATTTCAATAGTATAGTATTAAGGTACATCAAAACGTCTGAAAAGCACGTTTTTCAGAAAATATTTACTACAAAAATACTATTGGGCTACCGTGATAGCTAGGACCGATCAGAGTTTAATAAATTTGGTTCGAATATGCGTGCCATCACTAATAGGTGTTCAAAAAATAGCTTAAAATCGATTGGTGTTGTAACAGCCTTTATAGTAGTATATATGGAGACCATTTAATCATACATCACTACTATATAAAATTTCTCTGTATCCAAAAAATTTAATTTCAATAGTATAGTATTAAGGTAAGTTAAAATGTCTGAAAAGCAAGTTTTGCAGTAAGTATTAACTACAGAAAATATTTTTGTGCTAGCGTGACAGCTAAGGCCGATCAGAATTTAATAAATTTGGTCAGAATACGCGTGGCATTACTAACAGGTATTAACTAACTTTTTTAAAATCCATTGCTGTGGTAATAGCCCTTGTAGTAGTATATACGGAGACCATTTAACCATACATTACTACTATATACAATTTCCCTGAATCCAATAATTTAATTTCAATAGTATAGTATTAAGGTACATTAAAACGTCTGAAAAGCACGTTTTGCAGAAAATATTTACTACAAAAAATACTATTGGGTTACCGTGATAGCTAGGACCGATCAGAGTTTAATAAATTTGGTCAGAATATGCGTGCCATCGCTAACAGGTATTCAATAAATAGCTTAAAAACGATTGGTGTTGTAACAGCCTTTATAGTAGTATATATGGAGACCATTTAATCATACATCACTACTATATACAATTTCCCTGAATCCAATAATTTAATTTCAATAGTATAGTATTAAGGTACATTAAAACGTCTGAAAAGCACGTTTTGCAGAAAATATTTACTACAAAAAATACTATTGGGCTACCGTGATAGCTAGGACCGATCAGAGTTTAATAAATTTGGTTCGAATATGCGTGCCATCACTAACAGGTGTTCAAAAAATAGCTTAAAATCGATTGGTGTTGTAACAGCCTTTATAGTAGTATATATGGAGACTATTTAATCATACATCACTACTATATAAAATTTCTCGGTATCCAAAAAATTTAATTTTAATAGTATAGTATTAAGGTAAGTTAAAATGTCTGAAAAGCAAGTTTTGCAGTAAGTATTAACTACAGAAAATATTTTTGTGCTAGCGTGATGGCTAAGGTCGATCAGAATTTAATAAATTTGGTTAGAATACGCGTGGCAGTACTAACAGGTATACACTAACTTCTTTAAAATCGATTGCTGCGGTAATAGCCCTTGTAGTAGTATAAATGGAGACCATTTAACCATACATTACTACTATATACAATTTCTCTGAATCCAAAAGTTTAATTTCAATAGTATAGTATTAAGGTACATCAAAACGTCTGAAAAGCACGTTTTTCAGAAAATATTTACTACAAAAAATACTATTGGGCTACCGTGATAGCTAGGACCGATCAGAGTTTAATAAATTTGGTTCGAATATGCGTGCCATCACTAACAGGTGTTCAAAAAATAGCTTAAAATCGATTGGTGTTGTAACAGCCTTTATAGTAGTATATATGGAGACCATTTAATCATACATCACTACTATATAAAATTTCTCGGTATCCAAAAAATTTAATTTCAATAGTATAGTATTAAGGTAAGTTAAAATGTCTGAAAAGCAAGTTTTGCAGTAAGTATTAACTACAGAAAATATTTTTGTGCTAGCGTGATGGCTAAGGTCGATCAGAATTTAATAAATTTGGTCAGAATACGCGTGGCATTACTAACAGGTATTCACTAACTTCTTTAAAATCGATTGCTGTGGTAATAGCCCTTGTAGTAGTATAAATGGAGACCATTTAACCATACATTACTACTATATACAATTTCCCTGAATCCAAAAATTTAATTTCAATAGTATAGTATTAAGATACATTAAAACGTCTGAAAAGCACGTTTTGCAGAAAATATTATCTACAAAAAGTATTATTCGGCTACTGTGATAGCTAGGGACGATCACAGTTTAATAAATTTGGACAGAATATGCGTGCCATCACTAACAGGTGTTCAAAAAATAGCTTAAAATCGATTGGTGTTGTAACAGCCTTTATAGTAGTATATATGGAGACCATTTAATCATACATCACTACTATATAAAACTTTTCTGTATCCAAAAAATTTAATTTCAATAGTATAGTATTAAGGTAAGTTAAAATGTCTGAAAAGCAAGTTTTGCAGTAACTATTAAGTACAGAAAATATTTTTGTGCTACCGTGATAGCTAGGACCGATCAGAATTTAATAAATTTGGTCAGAATACGCGTGGCATTACTAACAGATATTAACTAACTTCTTTAAAATCGATTGCTGTGGTAAGAGCCCTTGTAGTAGTATATATGGAGACTATTTAATCATACATCACTACTATATAAAATTTCTCGGTATCCAAAAATTTAATTTCAATAGTATAGTATTAAGCTACATTAAAACGTCTGAAAAGCACGTTTGCAGAAAATATTATCTACAAAAAGTATCATTCGGCTACTGTGATAGCTAGGGACGATCACAGTTTAATAAATTTGGTCAGAATATGCGTGCCATCACTAACAGGTATTAACTAACTTCTTTAAATTCCATTGCTGTGGTAATAGCCCTTGTAGTAGTATATACTTAGACCATTTAACCATACATTACTACTATATACAATTTCCCTGAATCCAATAAGTTAATTTCAATAGTATAGTATTAAGGTACATTAAAACGTCTGAAAAGCACGTTTTGCAGAAAATATTTACTACAAAAAATACTATTGGGCTACCGTGATAGCTAGGACCGATCAGAGTTTAATAAATTTGGTCAGAATATGCGGGCCATTACTAACAGGTGTTCAAAAAATAGCTTAAAATCGATTGGTGTTGTAACAGCCTTTATAGTAGCATATATGGAAACCATTTAATCATACATCACTACTATATAAAATTTCTCTGTATCCAAAAAATTTAATTTCAATAGTATAGTATTAAGGTAAGTTAAAATGTCTGAAAAGCAGGATTTACAGTAAGTATTAACGACAGAAAATAGTTTTGTGCTAGCGTGACAGCTAAGGCCGATCAGAATTTAATAAATTTGGTCAGAATACGCGTGGCATTACTAACAGGTATTAACTAACTTTTTTAAAATCCATTGCTGTGGTAATAGCCCTTGTAGTAGTATATACGGAGACCATTTAACCATACATTACTACTATATACAATTTCCCTGAATCCAATAATTTAATTTCAATAGTATAGTATTAAGGTACATTAAAACGTCTGAAAAGCACGTTTTGCAGAAAATATTTACTACAAAAAATACTATTGGGCTACCGTGATAGCTAGAACCGATCAGAGTTTAATAAATTTGGTCAGAATATGCGTGCCATTACTAACAGGTGTTCAATAAATAGCTTAAAAACGATTGGTGTTGTAACAGCCTTTGTAGTAGTATATATGCAGACCATTTAATCATACATCACTACTATATAAAATTTCTCTGTATCCAAAAAATTTAATTTCAATAGTATAGTATTAAGGTAAGTTAAAATGTCTGAAAAGCAGGTTTTGCAGTAAGTATTAACTACAGAAAATAGTTTTGTGCTAGAGTGATAGCTAAGGCCGATCAGAATTTAATAAATTTGGTCAGAATACGCGTGGCATTACTAACAGGTATACACTAACTTCTTTAAAATCGATTGCTGCGGTAATAGCCCTTGTAGTAGTATAAATGGAGACCATTTAACCATACATTACTACTATATACAATTTCCCTGAATCCAAAAATTTAATTTCAATAGTATAGTATTAAGGTACATCAAAACATCTGAAAAGCACGTTTTTCAGAAAATATTTACTACAAAAAATACTATTGGGCTACCGTGATAGCTAGGACCGATCAGAGTTTAATAAATTTGGTCAGAATATGCGTGCCATCGCTAACAGGTGTTCAAAAAATAGCTTAAATTCGATTGGTGTTGTAACAGCCTTTATAGTAGTATATATGGAGACCATTTAATCATACATCACTACTATATAAAACTTTTCTGTATCCAAAAAATTTAATTTCAATAGTATAGTATTAAGGTAAGTTAAAATGTCTGAAAAGCAAGTTTTGCAGTAACTATTAAGTACAGAAAATATTTTTGTGCTAGCGTGATAGCTAAGGCCGATCAGAATTTAATAAATTTGGTCAGAATACGCGTGGCATTACTAACAGGTATTAACTAACTTCTTTAAAAACGATTGCTGTGGTAAGAGCCCTTGTAGTAGTATATATGGAGACCATTTAACCATACATTACTACTATATGCAATTTCCCTGAATTCAAAAATTTAATTTCAATAGTATAGTATTAAGGTACATTAAAACGTTTGAAAAGCACGTTTTGCAGAAAATATTATCTACAAAAAGTATTATTCGGCTACTGTGATAGCTAGGGACGATCACAGTTTAATAAATTTGGTCAGAATATGCGTGCCATCACTAACAGGTGTTCAAAAAATGGCTTAAAATCGATAGGTGTTGTAACAGCCTTTATAGTAGCATATATGGAAACCATTTAATCATACATCACTACTATATAAAATTTCTCTGTATCCAAAAAATTTAATTTCAATAGTATAGTATTAAGGTAAGTTAAAATGTCTGAAAAGCAAGTTTTGCAGTAAGTATTAACTACAGAAAATATTTTTGTGCTAGCGTGATAGCTAAGGCCGATCAGAATTTAATAAATTTGGTCAGAATACGCGTGGCATTACTAACAGGTATTAACTAACTTCTTTAAAATCCATTGCTGTGGTAATAGCCCTTGTAGTAGTATATATGGAGACCATTTAACCATACATTACTACTATATACAATTTCCCTGAATCCAATAATTTAATTTCAATAGTATAGTATTAAGGTACATTAAAACGTCTGAAAAGCACGTTTTGCAGAAAATATTATCTACAAAAAGTATTATTCGGCTACTGTGATAGCTAGGGACGATCACAGTTTAATAAATTTGGTCAGAATATGCGTGCCATCACTAACAGGTGTTCAAAAAATAGCTTAAAATTGATTGGTGTTGTAACAGCCTTTATAGTAGTATATATGGAGACCATTTAATCATACATCACTACTATATAAAATTTCTCTGTATCCAAAAAATTTAATTTCAATAGTATAGTATTAAGGTAAGTTAAAATGTCTGAAAAGCAAGTTTTGCAGTAAGTATTAACTACAGAAAATATTTTTGTGCTAGCGTGATAGCTAAGGCCGATCAGAATTTAATAAATTTGGTCAGAATACGCGTGGCATTACTAACAGGTATTAACTAACTTCTTTAAAATCCATTGCTGTGGTAATAGCCCTTGTAGTAGTATATATGGAGACCATTTAACCATACATTACTACTATATACAATTTCCCTGAATCCAAAAATTTAATTTCAATAGAATAGTATTAAGGTACATTAAAACGTCTGAAAAGCACGTTTTGCAGAAAATATTATCTACAAAAAGTATTATTCGGCTACTGTGATAGCTAGGGACGATCACAGTTTAATAAATTTGGTCAGAATATGCGTGCCATCACTAACAGGTGTTCAAAAAATGGCTTAAAATCGATTGGTGTTGTAACAGCCTTTATAGTAGTATATATGGAGACCATTTAATCATACATCACTACTATATAAAATTTCTCTGTATCCAAAAAATTTAATTTCAATAGTATAGTATTAAGGTAAGTTAAAATGTCTGAAAAGCAAGTTTTGCAGTAAGTATTAACTACAGAAAATATTTTTGTGCTAGCGTGATAGCTAAGGCCGATCAGAATTTAATAAATTTGGTCAGAATACGCGTGGCATTACTAACAGGTATTAACTAACTTCTTTAAAATCCATTGCTGTGGTAATAGCCCTTGTAGTAGTATATATGGAGACCATTTAACCATACATTACTACTATATACAATTTCCCTGAATCCAATAATTTAATTTCAATAGTATAGTATTAAGGTACATTAAAACGTCTGAAAAGCACGTTTTGCAGAAAATATTATCTACAAAAAGTATTATTCGGCTACTGTGATAGCTAGGGACGATCACAGTTTAATAAATTTGGTCAGAATATGCGTGCCATCACTAACAGGTGTTCAAAAAATGGCTTAAAATCGATTGGTGTTGTAACAGCCTTTATAGTAGTATATATGGAGACCATTTAATCATACATCACTTCTATATAAAATTTCTCTGTATCCAAAAAATTTAATTTCAATAGTATAGTATTAAGGTAAGTTAAAATGTCTGAAAAGCAAGTTTTGCAGTAAGTATTAACTACAGAAAATATTTTTGTGCTAGCTTGATAGCTAAGGCCGATCAGAATTTAATAAATTTGGTCAGAATACGCGTGGCATTACTAACAGGTATTAACTAACTTCTTTAAAATCCATTGCTGTGGTAATAGCCCTTGTAGTAGTATATATGGAGACCATTTAACCATACATTACTACTATATACAATTTCCCTGAATCCAATAATTTAATTTCAATAGTATAGTATTAAGGTACATTAAAACGTCTGAAAAGCACGTTTTGCAGAAAATATTATCTACAAAAAGTATTATTCGGCTACTGTGATAGCTAGGGACGATCACAGTTTAATAAATTTGGTCAGAATATGCGTGCCATCACTAACAGGTGTTCAAAAAATAGCTTAAAATTGATTGGTGTTGTAACAGCCTTTATAGTAGTATATATGGAGACCATTTAATCATACATCACTACTATATAAAATTTCTCTGTATCCAAAAAATTTAATTTCAATAGTATAGTATTAAGGTAAGTTAAAATGTCTGAAAAGCAAGTTTTGCAGTAAGTATTAACTACAGAAAATATTTTTGTGCTAGCGTGATAGCTAAGGCCGATCAGAATTTAATAAATTTGGTCAGAATACGCGTGGCATTACTAACAGGTATTAACTAACTTCTTTAAAATCCATTGCTGTGGTAATAGCCCTTGTAGTAGTATATATGGAGACCATTTAACCATACATTACTACTATATACAATTTCCCTGAATCCAAAAATTTAATTTCAATAGTATAGTATTAAGGTACATTAAAACGTCTGAAAAGCACGTTTTGCAGAAAATATTATCTACAAAAAGTATTATTCGGCTACTGTGATAGCTAGGGACGATCACAGTTTAATAAATTTGGTCAGAATATGCGTGCCATCACTAACAGGTGTTCAAAAAATGGCTTAAAATCGATTGGTGTTGTAACAGCCTTTATAGTAGTATATATGGAGACCATTTAATCATACATCACTACTATATAAAATTTCTCTGTATCCAAAAAATTTAATTTCAATAGTATAGTATTAAGGTAAGTTAAAATGTCTGAAAAGCAAGTTTTGCAGTAAGTATTAACTACAGAAAATATTTTTGTGCTAGCGTGATAGCTAAGGCCGATCAGAATTTAATAAATTTGGTCAGAATACGCGTGGCATTACTAACAGGTATTAACTAACTTCTTTAAAATCCATTGCTGTGGTAATAGCCCTTGTAGTAGTATATAGGGAGACCATTTAACCATACATTACTACTATATACAATTTCCCTGAATCCAATAATTTAATTTCAATAGTATAGTATTAAGGTACATTAAAACGTCTGAAAAGCACGTTTTGCAGAAAATATTATCTACAAAAAGTATTATTCGGCTACTGTGATAGCTAGGGACGATCACAGTTTAATAAATTTGGTCAGAATATGCGTGCCATCACTAACAGGTGTTCAAAAAATGGCTTAAAATCGATTGGTGTTGTAACAGCCTTTATAGTAGTATATATGGAGACCATTTAATCATACATCACTACTATATAAAATTTCTCTGTATCCAAAAAATTTAATTTCAATAGTATAGTATTAAGGTAAGTTAAAATGTCTGAAAAGCAAGTTTTGCAGTAAGTATTAACTACAGAAAATATTTTTGTGCTAGCGTGATAGCTAAGGCCGATCAGAATTTAATAAATTTGGTCAGAATACGCGTGGCATTACTAACAGGTATTAACTAACTTCTTTAAAATCCATTGCTGTGGTAATAGCCCTTGTAGTAGTATATACGGAGACCATTTAACCATACATTACTACTATATACAATTTCCCTGAATCCAATAATTTAATTTCAATAGTATAGTATTAAGGTACATTAAAACGTCTGAAAAGCACGTTTTGCAGAAAATATTTACTACAAAAAATACTATTGGGTTACCGTGATAGCTAGGACCGATCAGAGTTTAATAAATTTGGTCAGAATATGCGTGCCATCGCTAACAGGTATTCAATAAATAGCTTAAAAACGATTGGTGTTGTAACAGCCTTTATAGTAGTATATATGGAGACCATTTAATCATACATCACTACTATATACAATTTCCCTGAATCCAATAATTTAATTTCAATAGTATAGTATTAAGGTACATTAAAACGTCTGAAAAGCACGTTTTGCAGAAAATATTTACTACAAAAAATACTATTGGGCTACCGTGATAGCTAGGACCGATCAGAGTTTAATAAATTTGGTTCGAATATGCGTGCCATCACTAACAGGTGTTCAAAAAATAGCTTAAAATCGATTGGTGTTGTAACAGCCTTTATAGTAGTATATATGGAGACTATTTAATCATACATCACTACTATATAAAATTTCTCGGTATCCAAAAAATTTAATTTTAATAGTATAGTATTAAGGTAAGTTAAAATGTCTGAAAAGCAAGTTTTGCAGTAAGTATTAACTACAGAAAATATTTTTGTGCTAGCGTGATGGCTAAGGTCGATCAGAATTTAATAAATTTGGTCAGAATACGCGTGGCAGTACTAACAGGTATACACTAACTTCTTTAAAATCGATTGCTGCGGTAATAGCCCTTGTAGTAGTATAAATGGAGACCATTTAACCATACATTACTACTATATACAATTTCTCTGAATCCAAAAGTTTAATTTCAATAGTATAGTATTAAGGTACATCAAAACGTCTGAAAAGCACGTTTTTCAGAAAATATTTACTACAAAAAATACTATTGGGCTACCGTGATAGCTAGGACCGATCAGAGTTTAATAAATTTGGTTCGAATATGCGTGCCATCACTAACAGGTGTTCAAAAAATAGCTTAAAATCGATTGGTGTTGTAACAGCCTTTATAGTAGTATATATGGAGACCATTTAATCATACATCACTACTATATAAAATTTCTCGGTATCCAAAAAATTTAATTTCAATAGTATAGTATTAAGGTAAGTTAAAATGTCTGAAAAGCAAGTTTTGCAGTAAGTATTAACTACAGAAAATATTTTTGTGCTAGCGTGATGGCTAAGGTCGATCAGAATTTAATAAATTTGGTCAGAATACGCGTGGCATTACTAACAGGTATTCACTAACTTCTTTAAAATCGATTGCTGTGGTAATAGCCCTTG
Organism: Agriotes lineatus; assembly: GCA_940337035.1. NCBI lineage: Eukaryota > Metazoa > Arthropoda > Insecta > Coleoptera > Elateridae > Agriotes > Agriotes lineatus. The sequence goes on from CALNHX010004789.1 coordinate 75,245, forward strand.
TAGTAGTATAAATGGAGACCATTTAACCATACATTACTACTATATACAATTTCCCTGAATCCAAAAATTTAATTTCAATAGTATAGTATTAAGATACATTAAAACGTCTGAAAAGCACGTTTTGCAGAAAATATTATCTACAAAAAGTATTATTCGGCTACTGTGATAGCTAGGGACGATCACAGTTTAATAAATTTGGACAGAATATGCGTGCCATCACTAACAGGTGTTCAAAAAATAGCTTAAAATCGATTGGTGTTGTAACAGCCTTTATAGTAGTATATATGGAGACCATTTAATCATACATCACTACTATATAAAATTTCTCTGTATCCAAAAAATTGAATTTCAATAGTATATTATTAAGGTAAGTTAAAATGTCTGAAAAGCAAGTTTTGCAGTAAGTATTAAGTACAGAAAATATTTTTGTGCTAGCGTGATAGGTAAGGCCGATCAGAATTTAATAAATTTGGTCAGAATACGCGTGGCATTACTAACAGATATTAACTAACTTCTTTAAAATCGATTGCTGTGGTAAGAGCCCTTGTAGTAGTATATATGGAGACTATTTAATCATACATCACTACTATATAAAATTTCTCGGTATCCAAAAATTTAATTTCAATAGTATAGTATTAAGGTACATTAAAACGTCTGAAAAGCACGTTTGCAGAAAATATTATCTACAAAAAGTATCATTCGGCTACTGTGATAGCTAGGGACGATCACAGTTTAATAAATTTGGTCAGAATATGCGTGCCATCACTAACAGGTATTAACTAACTTCTTTAAATTCCATTGCTGTGGTAATAGCCTTTGTAGTAGTATATACTTAGACCATTTAACCATACATTACTACTATATACAATTTCCCTGAATCCAATAAGTTAATTTCAATAGTATAGTATTAAGGTACATTAAAACGTCTGAAAAGCACGTTTTGCAGAAAATATTTACTACAAAAAATACTATTGGGCTACCGTGATAGCTAGGACCGATCAGAGTTTAATAAATTTGGTCAGAATATGCGGGCCATTACTAACAGGTGTTCAAAAAATAGCTTAAAATCGATTGGTGTTGTAACAGCCTTTATAGTAGCATATATGGAAACCATTTAATCATACATCACTACTATATAAAATTTCTCTGTATCCAAAAAATTTAATTTCAATAGTATAGTATTAAGGTAAGTTAAAATGTCTGAAAAGCAGGTTTTACAGTAAGTATTAACGACAGAAAATAGTTTTGTGCTAGCGTGCCAGCTAAGGCCGATCAGAATTTAATAAATTTGGTCAGAATACGCGTGGCATTACTAACAGGTATTAACTAACTTTTTTAAAATCCATTGCTGTGGTAATAGCCCTTGTAGTAGTATATACGGAGACCATTTAACCATACATTACTACTATATACAATTTCCCTGAATCCAATAATTTAATTTCAATAGTATAGTATTAAGGTACATTAAAACGTCTGAAAAGCACGTTTTGCAGAAAATATTTACTACAAAAAATACTATTGGGCTACCGTGATAGCTAGAACCGATCAGAGTTTAATAAATTTGGTCAGAATATGCGTGCCATTACTAACAGGTGTTCAATAAATAGCTTAAAAACGATTGGTGTTGTAACAGCCTTTGTAGTAGTATATATGCAGACCATTTAATCATACATCACTACTATATAAAATTTCTCTGTATCCAAAAAATTTAATTTCAATAGTATAGTATTAAGGTAAGTTAAAATGTCTGAAAAGCAGGTTTTGCAGTAAGTATTAACTACAGAAAATAGTTTTGTGCTAGAGTGATAGCTAAGGCCGATCAGAATTTAATAAATTTGGTCAGAATACGCGTGGCATTACTAACAGGTATACACTAACTTCTTTAAAATCGATTGCTGCGGTAATAGCCCTTGTAGTAGTATAAATGGAGACCATTTAACCATACATTACTACTATATACAATTTCCCTGAATCCAAAAATTTAATTTCAATAGTATAGTATTAAGGTACATCAAAACATCTGAAAAGCACGTTTTTCAGAAAATATTTACTACAAAAAATACTATTGGGCTACCGTGATAGCTAGGACCGATCAGAGTTTAATAAATTTGGTCAGAATATGCGTGCCATCGCTAACAGGTGTTCAAAAAATAGCTTAAATTCGATTGGTGTTGTAACAGCCTTTATAGTAGTATATATGGAGACCATTTAATCATACATCACTACTATATAAAACTTTTCTGTATCCAAAAAATTTAATTTCAATAGTATAGTATTAAGGTAAGTTAAAATGTCTGAAAAGCAAGTTTTGCAGTAACTATTAAGTACAGAAAATATTTTTGTGCTAGCGTGATAGCTAAGGCCGATCAGAATTTAATAAATTTGGTCAGAATACGCGTGGCATTACTAACAGGTATTAACTAACTTCTTTAAAAACGATTGCTGTGGTAAGAGCCCTTGTAGTAGTATATATGGAGACCATTTAACCATACATTACTACTATATGCAATTTCCCTGAATTCAAAAATTTAATTTCAATAGTATAGTATTAAGGTACATTAAAACGTTTGAAAAGCACGTTTTGCAGAAAATATTATCTACAAAAAGTATTATTCGGCTACTGTGATAGCTAGGGACGATCACAGTTTAATAAATTTGGTCAGAATATGCGTGCCATCACTAACAGGTGTTCAAAAAATGGCTTAAAATCGATAGGTGTTGTAACAGCCTTTATAGTAGTATATATGGAGACCATTTAATCATACATCACTACTATATAAAATTTCTCTGTATCCAAAAAATTTAATTTCAATAGTATAGTATTAAGGTAAGTTAAAATGTCTGAAAAGCAAGTTTTGCAGTAAGTATTAACTACAGAAAATATTTTTGTGCTAGCGTGATAGCTAAGGCCGATCAGAATTTAATAAATTTGGTCAGAATACGCGTGGCATTACTAACAGGTATTAACTAACTTCTTTAAAATCCATTGCTGTGGTAATAGCCCTTGTAGTAGTATATATGGAGACCATTTAACCATACATTACTACTATATACAATTTCCCTGAATCCAATAATTTAATTTCAATAGTATAGTATTAAGGTACATTAAAACGTCTGAAAAGCACGTTTTGCAGAAAATATTATCTACAAAAAGTATTATTCGGCTACTGTGATAGCTAGGGACGATCACAGTTTAATAAATTTGGTCAGAATATGCGTGCCATCACTAACAGGTGTTCAAAAAATAGCTTAAAATTGATTGGTGTTGTAACAGCCTTTATAGTAGTATATATGGAGACCATTTAATCATACATCACTACTATATAAAATTTCTCTGTATCCAAAAAATTTAATTTCAATAGTATAGTATTAAGGTAAGTTAAAATGTCTGAAAAGCAAGTTTTGCAGTAAGTATTAACTACAGAAAATATTTTTGTGCTAGCGTGATAGCTAAGGCCGATCAGAATTTAATAAATTTGGTCAGAATACGCGTGGCATTACTAACAGGTATTAACTAACTTCTTTAAAATCCATTGCTGTGGTAATAGCCCTTGTAGTAGTATATATGGAGACCATTTAACCATACATTACTACTATATACAATTTCCCTGAATCCAAAAATTTAATTTCAATAGTATAGTATTAAGGTACATTAAAACGTCTGAAAAGCACGTTTTGCAGAAAATATTATCTACAAAAAGTATTATTCGGCTACTGTGATAGCTAGGGACGATCACAGTTTAATAAATTTGGTCAGAATATGCGTGCCATCACTAACAGGTGTTCAAAAAATGGCTTAAAATCGATTGGTGTTGTAACAGCCTTTATAGTAGTATATATGGAGACCATTTAATCATACATCACTACTATATAAAATTTCTCTGTATCCAAAAAATTTAATTTCAATAGTATAGTATTAAGGTAAGTTAAAATGTCTGAAAAGCAAGTTTTGCAGTAAGTATTAACTACAGAAAATATTTTTGTGCTAGCGTGACAGCTAAGGCCGATCAGAATTTAATAAATTTGGTCAGAATACGCGTGGCATTACTAACAGGTATTAACTAACCTTTTTAAAATCCATTGCTGTGGTAATAGCCCTTGTAGTAGTATATACGGAGACCATTTAGCCATACATTACTACTATATACAATTTCCCTGAATCCAATAATTTAATTTCAATAGTATAGTATTAAGGTACATTAAAACGTCTGAAAAGCACGTTTTGCAGAAAATATTTACTACAAAAAATACTATTGGGTTACCGTGATAGCTAGGACCGATCAGAGTTTAATAAATTTGGTCAGAATATGCGTGCCATCGCTAACAGGTATTCAATAAATAGCTTAAAAACGATTGGTGTTGTAACAGCCTTTATAGTAGTATATATGGAGACCATTTAATCATACATCACTACTATATAAAATTTCTCTGTATCCAAAAAATTTAATTTCAATAGTATAGTATTAAGGTAAGTTAAAATGTCTGCAAAGCAAGTTTTGCAGTAAGTATTAACTACAGAAAATAGTTTTGTGCTAGCGTGATAGCTAAGGCCAATCAGAATTTAATAAATTTGGTCAGAATACGCGTGGCATTACTAACAGGTATTAACTAACTTCTTTAAAATCCATTGCTGTGGTAATAGCCCTTGTAGTAGTATATACGGAGACCATTTAACCATACATTACTACTATATACAATTTCCCTGAATCCAATAATTTAATTTCAATAGTATAGTATTAAGGTACATTAAAACGTCTGAAAAGCACGTTTTTTAGAAAATATTTACTACAAAAAATACTATTGGGCTACCGTGATAGCTAGGACAGATCAGAGTTTAATAAATTTGGTCAGAATATGCGTGCCATCGCTAACAGGTATTCAATAAATAGCTTAAAAACCATTGGTGTTGTAACAGCCTTTATAGTAGTATATATGGAGACTATTTAATCATACATCACTACTATATAAAATTTCTCGGTATCCAAAAAAATTAATTTCAATAGTATAGTATTAAGGTAAGTTAAAATGTCCGAAAAGCAAGTTTTGCAGTAAGTATTAACTACAGAAAATATTTTTGTGCTAGCGTGATGGCTAAGGTCGATCAGAATTTAATAAATTTGGTCAGAATACGCGTGGCAGTACTAACAGGTATACACTAACTTCTTTAAAATCGATTGCTGCGGTAATAGCCCTTGTAGTAGTATATACTTAGACCATTTAACCATACATTACTACTATATACAATTTCCCTGAATCCAATAATTTAATTTCAATAGTATAGTATTAAGGTACATTAAAACGTCTGAAAAGCACGTTTTGCAGAAAATATTTACTACAAAAAATACTGTTGGGCTACCGTGATAGCTAGGACCGATCAGAGTTTAATAAATTTGGTCAGAATATGCGTGCCATCACTAACAGGTGTTCAAAAAATAGCTTAAATTCGATTGGTGTTGTAACAGCCTTTATAGTAGTATATATGGAGACCATTTAATCATACATCACTACTATATAAAATTTCTCTGTATCCAAAAAATTTAATTTCAATAGTATAGTATTAAGGTAAGTTAAAATGTCTGAAAAGCAAGTTTTGCAGTAAGTATTAACTACAGAAAATATTTTTGTGCTAGCGTGATGGCTAAGGTCGATCAGAATTTAATAAATTTGGTCAGAATACGCGTGGCAGTACTAACAGGTATACACTAACTTCTTTAAAATCGATTGCTGCGGTAATAGCCCTTGTAGTAGTATATACTTAGACCATTTAACCATACATTACTACTATATACAATTTCCCTGAATCCAATAATTTAATTTCAATAGTATAGTATTAAGGTACATTAAAACGTCTGAAAAGCACGTTTTGCAGAAAATATTTACTACAAAAAATACTATTGGGTTACCGTGATAGCTAGGACCGATCAGAGTTTAATAAATTTGGTCAGAATATGCGTGCCATCGCTAACAGGTATTCAATAAATAGCTTAAAAACGATTGGTGTTGTAACAGCCTTTATAGTAGTATATATGGAGACCATTTAATCATACATCACTACTATATAAAATTTCTCTGTATCCAAAAAATTTAATTTCAATAGTATAGTATTAAGGTAAGTTAAAATGTCTGCAAAGCAAGTTTTGCAGTAAGTATTAACTACAGAAAATAGTTTTGTGCTAGCGTGATAGCTAAGGCCAATCAGAATTTAATAAATTTGGTCAGAATACGCGTGGCATTACTAACAGGTATTAACTAACTTCTTTAAAATCCATTGCTGTGGTAATAGCCCTTGTAGTAGTATATACGGAGACCATTTAACCATACATTACTACTATATACAATTTCCCTGAATCCAATAATTTAATTTCAATAGTATAGTATTAAGGTACATTAAAACGTCTGAAAAGCACGTTTTTTGGAAAATATTTACTACAAAAAATACTATTGGGCTACCGTGATAGCTAGGACCGATCAGAGTTTAATAAATTTGGTCAGAATATGCGTGCCATCGCTAACAGGTATTCAATAAATAGCTTAAAAACGATTGGTGTTGTAACAGCCTTTATGAGACTATTTAATCATACATCACTACTATATAAAATTTCTCGGTATCCAAAAAATTTAATTTCAATAGTATAGTATTAAGGTAAGTTAAAATGTCTGAAAAGCAAGTTTTGCAGTAAGTATTAACTACAGAAAATATTTTTGTGCTAGCGTGATGGCTAAGGTCGATCAGAATTTAATAAATTTGGTCAGAATACGCGTGGCAGTACTAACAGGTATACACTAACTTCTTTAAAATCGATTGCTGCGGTAATAGCCCTTGTAGTAGACCATTTAACCATACATTACTACTATATACAATTTCCCTGAATCCAATAATTTAATTTCAATAGTATAGTATTAAGGTACATTAAAACGTCTGAAAAGCACGTTTTGCAGAAAATATTTACTACAAAAAATACTGTTGGGCTACCGTGATAGCTAGGACCGATCAGAGTTTAATAAATTTGGTCAGAATATGCGTGCCATCACTAACAGGTGTTCAAAAAATAGCTTAAATTCGATTGGTGTTGTAACAGCCTTTATAGTAGTATATATGGAGACCATTTAATCATACATCACTACTATATAAAATTTCTCTGTATCCAAAAAATTTAATTTCAATAGTATAGTATTAAGGTAAGTTAAAATGTCTGAAAAGCAAGTTTTGCAGTAAGTATTAACTACAGAAAATATTTTTGTGCTAGCGTGATGGCTAAGGTCGATCAGAATTTAATAAATTTGGTCAGAATACGCGTGGCAGTACTAACAGGTATACACTAACTTCTTTAAAATCGATTGCTGCGGTAATAGCCCTTGTAGTAGTATATACTTAGACCATTTAACCATACATTACTACTATATACAATTTCCCTGAATCCAATAATTTAATTTCAATAGTATAGTATTAAGGTACATTAAAACGTCTGAAAAGCACGTTTTGCAGAAAATATTTACTACAAAAAATACTGTTGGGCTACCGTGATAGCTAGGACCGATCAGAGTTTAATAAATTTGGTCAGAATATGCGTGCCATCACTAACAGGTGTTCAAAAAATAGCTTAAATTCGATTGGTGTTGTAACAGCCTTTATAGTAGTATATATGGAGACTATTTAATCATACATCACTACTATATAAAATTTCTCGGTATCCAAAAAATTTAATTTTAATAGTATAGTATTAAGGTAAGTTAAAATGTCTGAAAAGCAAGTTTTGCAGTAAGTATTAACTACAGAAAATATTTTTGTGCTAGCGTGATGGCTAAGGTCGATCAGAATTTAATAAATTTGGTCAGAATACGCGTGGCAGTACTAACAGGTATACACTAACTTCTTTAAAATCGATTGCTGCGGTAATAGCCCTTGTAGTAGTATATACTTAGACCATTTAACCATACATTACTACTATATACAATTTCCCTGAATCCAATAATTTAATTTCAATAGTATAGTATTAAGGTACATTAAAACGTCTGAAAAGCACGTTTTGCAGAAAATATTTACTACAAAAAATACTATTGGGTTACCGTGATAGCTAGGACCGATCAGAGTTTAATAAATTTGGTCAGAATATGCGTGCCATCACTAACAGGTGTTCAAAAAATAGCTTAAATTCGATTGGTGTTGTAACAGCCTTTATAGTAGTATATATGGAGACCATTTAATCATACATCACTACTATATAAAATTTCTCTGTATCCAAAAAATTTAATTTCAATAGTATAGTATTAAGGTAAGTTAAAATGTCTGAAAAGCAAGTTTTGCAGTAAGTATTAACTACAGAAAATATTTTTGTGCTAGCGTGACAGCTAAGGCCGATCAGAATTTAATAAATTTGGTCAGAATACGCGTGTCATTACTAACAGGTATTAACTAACTTTTTTAAAATCCATTGCTGTGGTAATAGCCCTTGTAGTAGTATATACGGAGACCATTTAACCATACATTACTACTATATACAATTTCCCTGAATCCAATAATTTAATTTCAATAGTATAGTATTAAGGTACATTAAAACGTCTGAAAAGCACGTTTTGCAGAAAATATTTACTACAAAAAATACTATTGGGTTACCGTGATAGCTAGGACCGATCAGAGTTTAATAAATTTGGTCAGAATATGCGTGCCATCGCTAACAGGTATTCAATAAATAGCTTAAAAACGATTGGTGTTGTAACAGCCTTTATAGTAGTATATATGGAGACCATTTAATCATACATCACTACTATATAAAATTTCTCTGTATCCAAAAAATTTAATTTCAATAGTATAGTATTAAGGTAAGTTAAAATGTCTGGAAAGCAAGTTTTGCAGTAAGTATTAACTACAGAAAATAGTTTTGTGCTAGCGTGATAGCTAAGGCCAATCAGAATTTAATAAATTTGGTCAGAATACGCGTGGCATTACTAACAGGTATTAACTAACTTCTTTAAAATCCATTGCTGTGGTAATAGCCCTTGTAGTAGTATATACGGAGACCATTTAACCATACATTACTACTATATACAATTTCCCTGAATCCAATAATTTAATTTCAATAGTATAGTATTAAGGTACATTAAAACGTCTGAAAAGCACGTTTTGCAGAAAATATTTACTACAAAAAATACTATTGGGTTACCGTGATAGCTAGGACCGATCAGAGTTTAATAAATTTGGTCAGAATATGCGTGCCATCACTAACAGGTGTTCAAAAAATAGCTTAAATTCGATTGGTGTTGTAACAGCCTTTATAGTAGTATATATGGAGACCATTTAATCATACATCACTACTATATAAAATTTCTCTGTATCCAAAAAATTTAATTTCAATAGTATAGTATTAAGGTAAGTTAAAATGTCTGAAAAGCAAGTTTTGCAGTAAGTATTAACTACAGAAAATATTTTTGTGCTAGCGTGATAGCTAAGGCCAATCAGAATTTAATAAATTTGGTCAGAATACGCGTGGCATTACTAACAGGTATTAACTAACTTCTTTAAAATCCATTGCTGTGGTAATAGCCCTTGTAGTAGTATATACGGAGACCATTTAACCATACATTACTACTATATACAATTTCCCTGAATCCAATAATTTAATTTCAATAGTATAGTATTAAGGTACATTAAAACGTCTGAAAAGCACGTTTTTTAGAAAATATTTACTACAAAAAATACTATTGGGCTACCGTGATAGCTAGGACCGATCAGAGTTTAATAAATTTGGTCAGAATATGCGTGCCATCGCTAACAGGTATTCAATAAATAGCTTAAAAACGATTGGTGTTGTAACAGCCTTTATGAGACTATTTAATCATACATCACTACTATATAAAATTTCTCGGTATCCAAAAAATTTAATTTCAATAGTATAGTATTAAGGTAAGTTAAAATGTCTGAAAAGCAAGTTTTGCAGTAAGTATTAACTACAGAAAATATTTTTGTGCTAGCGTGATGGCTAAGGTCGATCAGAATTTAATAAATTTGGTCAGAATACGCGTGGCAGTACTAACAGGTATACACTAACTTCTTTAAAATCGATTGCTGCGGTAATAGCCCTTGTAGTAGTATATACTTAGACCATTTAACCATACATTACTACTATATACAATTTCCCTGAATCCAATAATTTAATTTCAATAGTATAGTATTAAGGTACATTAAAACGTCTGAAAAGCACGTTTTGCAGAAAATATTTACTACAAAAAATACTATTGGGTTACCGTGATAGCTAGGACCGATCAGAGTTTAATAAATTTGGTCAGAATATGCGTGCCATCACTAACAGGTGTTCAAAAAATAGCTTAAATTCGATTGGTGTTGTAACAGCCTTTATAGTAGTATATATGGAGACCATTTAATCATACATCACTACTATATAAAATTTCTCTGTATCCAAAAAATTTAATTTCAATAGTATAGTATTAAGGTAAGTTAAAATGTCTGCAAAGCAAGTTTTGCAGTAAGTATTAACTACAGAAAATAGTTTTGTGCTAGCGTGATAGCTAAGGCCAATCAGAATTTAATAAATTTGGTCAGAATACGCGTGTCATTACTAACAGGTATTAACTAACTTTTTTAAAATCCATTGCTGTGGTAATAGCCCTTGTAGTAGTATATACGGAGACCATTTAACCATACATTACTACTATATACAATTTCCCTGAATCCAATAATTTAATTTCAATAGTATAGTATTAAGGTACATTAAAACGTCTGAAAAGCACGTTTTGCAGAAAATATTTACTACAAAAAATACTATTGGGTTACCGTGATAGCTAGGACCGATCAGAGTTTAATAAATTTGGTCAGAATATGCGTGCCATCACTAACAGGTGTTCAAAAAATAGCTTAAATTCGATTGGTGTTGTAACAGCCTTTATAGTAGTATATATGGAGACCATTTAATCATACATCACTACTATATAAAATTTCTCTGTATCCAAAAAATTTAATTTCAATAGTATAGTATTAAGGTAAGTTAAAATGTCTGAAAAGCAAGTTTTGCAGTAAGTATTAACTACAGAAAATATTTTTGTGCTAGCGTGACAGCTAAGGCCGATCAGAATTTAATAAATTTGGTCAGAATACGCGTGTCATTACTAACAGGTATTAACTAACTTTTTTAAAATCCATTGCTGTGGTAATAGCCCTTGTAGTAGTATATACGGAGACCATTTAACCATACATTACTACTATATACAATTTCCCTGAATCCAATAATTTAATTTCAATAGTATAGTATTAAGGTACATTAAAACGTCTGAAAAGCACGTTTTGCAGAAAATATTTACTACAAAAAATACTATTGGGTTACCGTGATAGCTAGGACCGATCAGAGTTTAATAAATTTGGTCAGAATATGCGTGCCATCGCTAACAGGTATTCAATAAATAGCTTAAAAACGATTGGTGTTGTAACAGCCTTTATAGTAGTATATATGGAGACCATTTAATCATACATCACTACTATATAAAATTTCTCTGTATCCAAAAAATTTAATTTCAATAGTATAGTATTAAGGTAAGTTAAAATGTCTGCAAAGCAAGTTTTGCAGTAAGTATTAACTACAGAAAATAGTTTTGTGCTAGCGTGATAGCTAAGGCCAATCAGAATTTAATAAATTTGGTCAGAATACGCGTGGCATTACTAACAGGTATTAACTAACTTCTTTAAAATCCATTGCTGTGGTAATAGCCCTTGTAGTAGTATATACGGAGACCATTTAACCATACATTACTACTATATACAATTTCCCTGAATCCAATAATTTAATTTCAATAGTATTAAGGTACATTAAAACGTCTGAAAAGCACGTTTTTTAGAAAATATTTACTACAAAAAATACTATTGGGCTACCGTGATAGCTAGGACCGATCAGAGTTTAATAAATTTGGTCAGAATATGCGTGCCATCGCTAACAGGTATTCAATAAATAGCTTAAAAACGATTGGTGTTGTAACAGCCTTTATAGTAGTATATATGGAGACTATTTAATCATACATCACTACTATATAAAATTTCTCGGTATCCAAAAAATTTAATTTCAATAGTATAGTATTAAGGTAAGTTAAAATGTCTGAAAAGGAAGTTTTGCAGTAAGTATTAACTACAGAAAATATTTTTGTGCTAGCGTGATGGCTAAGGTCGATCAGAATTTAATAAATTTGGTCAGAATACGCGTGGCAGTACTAACAGGTATACACTAACTTCTTTAAAATCGATTGCTGCGGTAATAGCCCTTGTAGTAGTATATACTTAGACCATTTAACCATACATTACTACTATATACAATTTCCCTGAATCCAATAATTTAATTTCAATAGTATAGTATTAAGGTACATTAAAACGTCTGAAAAGCAGGTTTTGCAGAAAATATTTACTACAAAAAATACTGTTGGGCTACCGTGATAGCTAGGACCGATCAGAGTTTAATAAATTTGGTCAGAATATGCGTGCCATCGCTAACAGGTATTCAATAAATAGCTTAAAAACTATTGGTGTTGTAACAGCCTTTATAGTAGTATATATGGAGACCATTTAATCATACATCACTACTATATAAAATTTCTCTGTATCCAAAAAATTTAATTTCAATAGTATAGTATTAAGGTAAGTTAAAATGTCTGCAAAGCAAGTTTTGCAGTAAGTATTAACTACAGAAAATAGTTTTGTGCTAGCGTGATAGCTAAGGCCAATCAGAATTTAATAAATTTGGTCAGAATACGCGTGGCATTACTAACAGGTATTAACTAACTTCTTTAAAATCCATTGCTGTGGTAATAGCCCTTGTAGTAGTATATACGGAGACCATTTAACCATACATTACTACTATATACAATTTCCCTGAATCCAATAATTTAATTTCAATAGTATAGTATTAAGGTACATTAAAACGTCTGAAAAGCACGTTTTGCAGAAAATATTTACTACAAAAAATACTATTGGGTTACCGTGATATCTAGGACCGATCAGAGTTTAATAAATTTGGTCAGAATATGCGTGCCATCGCTAACAGGTATTCAATAAATAGCTTAAAAACGATTGGTGTTGTAACAGCCTTTATAGTAGCATATATGGAGACCATTTAATCATACATCACTACTATATAAAATTTCTCTGTATCCAAAAAATTTAATTTCAATAGTATAGTATTAAGGTAAGTTAAAATGTCTGCAAAGCAAGTTTTGCAGTAAGTATTAACTACAGAAAATAGTTTTGTGCTAGCGTGATAGCTAAGGCCAATCAGAATTTAATAAATTTGGTCAGAATACGCGTGGCATTACTAACAGGTATTAACTAACTTCTTTAAAATCCATTGCTGTGGTAATAGCCCTTGTAGTAGTATATACGGAGACCATTTAACCATACATTACTACTATATACAATTTCCCTGAATCCAATAATTTAATTTCAATAGTATAGTATTAAGGTACATTAAAACGTCTGAAAAGCACGTTTTTTAGAAAATATTTACTACAAAAAATACTATTGGGCTACCGTGATAGCTAGGACCGATCAGAGTTTAATAAATTTGGTCAGAATATGCGTGCCATCACTAACAGGTGTTCAAAAAATAGCTTAAAATCGATTGGTGTTGTAACAGCCTTTATAGTAGTATATATGGAGACCATTTAATCATACATCACTACTATATAAAATTTCTCGGTATCCAAAAAATTTAATTTCAATAGTATAGTATTAAGGTAAGTTAAAATGTCTGAAAAGCAAGTTTTGCAGTAAGTATTAACTACAGAAAATATTTTTGTGCTAGCGTGATAGCTAAGGCCGATCAGAATTTAATAGATTTGGTCAGAATACGCGTGGCATTACTAACAGGTATTAACTAACTTCTTTAAAATCCATTGCTGTGGTAATAGCCCTTGTAGTAGTATATATGGAGACCATTTAACCATACATTACTACTATATACAATTTCCCTGAATCCAATAATTTAATTTCAATAGTATAGTATTAAGGTACATTAAAACGTCTGAAAAGCACGTTTTGCAGAAAATATTATCTACAAAAAGTATTATTCGGCTACTGTGATAGCTAGGAACGATCACAGTTTAATAAATTTGGTCAGAATATGCGTGCCATCACTAACAGGTGTTCAAAAAATAGCTTAAAATTGATTGGTGTTGTAACAGCCTTTATAGTAGTATATATGGAGACCATTTAATCATACATCACTACTATATAAAATTTCTCTGTATCCAAAAAATTTAATTTCAATAGTATAGTATTAAGGTAAGTTAAAATGTCTGAAAAGCAAGTTTTGCAGTAAGTATTAACTACAGAAAATATTTTTGTGCTAGCGTGATAGCTAAGGCCGATCAGAATTTAATAAATTTGGTCAGAATACGCGTGGCATTACTAACAGGTATTAACTAACTTCTTTAAAATCCATTGCTGTGGTAATAGCCCTTGTAGTAGTATATATGGAGACCATTTAACCATACATTACTACTATATACAATTTCCCTGAATCCAATAATTTAATTTCAATAGTATAGTATTAAGGTACATTAAAACGTCTGAAAAGCACGTTTTGCAGAAAATATTATCTACAAAAAGTATTATTCGGCTACTGTGATAGCTAGGGACGATCACAGTTTAATAAATTTGGTCAGAATATGCGTGCCATCACTAACAGGTGTTCAAAAAATGGCTTAAAATCGATTGGTGTTGTAACAGCCTTTATAGTAGTATATATGGAGACCATTTAATCATACATCACTACTATATAAAATTTCTCTGTATCCAAAAAATTTAATTTCAATAGTATAGTATTAAGGTAAGTTAAAATGTCTGAAAAGCAAGTTTTGCAGTAAGTATTAACTACAGAAAATATTTTTGTGCTAGCGTGATAGCTAAGGCCGATCAGAATTTAATAAATTTGGTCAGAATACGCGTGGCATTACTAACAGGTATTAACTAACTTCTTTAAAATCCATTGCTGTGGTAATAGCCCTTGTAGTAGTATATATGGAGACCATTTAACCATACATTACTACTATATACAATTTCCCTGAATCCAATAATTTAATTTCAATAGTATAGTATTAAGGTACATTAAAACGTCTGAAAAGCACGTTTTGCAGAAAATATTATCTACAAAAAGTATTATTCGGCTACTGTGATAGCTAGGGACGATCACAGTTTAATAAATTTGGTCAGAATATGCGTGCCATCACTAACAGGTGTTCAAAAAATAGCTTAAAATTGATTGGTGTTGTAACAGCCTTTATAGTAGTATATATGGAGACCATTTAATCATACATCACTACTATATAAAATTTCTCTGTATCCAAAAAATTTAATTTCAATAGTATAGTATTAAGGTAAGTTAAAATGTCTGAAAAGCAAGTTTTGCAGTAAGTATTAACTACAGAAAATATTTTTGTGCTAGCGTGATAGCTAAGGCCGATCAGAATTTAATAAATTTGGTCAGAATACGCGTGGCATTACTAACAGGTATTAACTAACTTCTTTAAAATCCATTGCTGTGGTAATAGCCCTTGTAGTAGTATATATGGAGACCATTTAACCATACATTACTACTATATACAATTTCCCTGAATCCAATAATTTAATTTCAATAGTATAGTATTAAGGTACATTAAAACGTCTGAAAAGCACGTTTTGCAGAAAATATTATCTACAAAAAGTATTATTCGGCTACTGTGATAGCTAGGGACGATCACAGTTTAATAAATTTGGTCAGAATATGCGTGCCATCACTAACAGGTGTTCAAAAAATGGCTTAAAATTGATTGGTGTTGTAACAGCCTTTATAGTAGTATATATGGAGACCATTTAATCATACATCACTACTATATAAAATTTCTCTGTATCCAAAAAATTTAATTTCAATAGTATAGTATTAAGGTAAGTTAAAATGTCTGAAAAGCAAGTTTTGCAGTAAGTATTAACTACAGAAAATATTTTTGTGCTAGCGTGATAGCTAAGGCCGATCAGAATTTAATAAATTTGGTCAGAATACGCGTGGCATTACTAACAGGTATTAACTAACTTCTTTAAAATCCATTGCTGTGGTAATAGCCCTTGTAGTAGTATATATGGAGACCATTTAACCATACATTACTACTATATACAATTTCCCTGAATCCAATAATTTAATTTCAATAGTATAGTATTAAGGTACATTAAAACGTCTGAAAAGCACGTTTTGCAGAAAATATTATCTACAAAAAGTATTATTCGGCTACTGTGATAGCTAGGGACGATCACAGTTTAATAAATTTGGTCAGAATATGCGTGCCATCACTAACAGGTGTTCAAAAAATAGCTTAAATTCGATTGGTGTTGTAACAGCCTTTATAGTAGTATATATGGAGACCATTTAATCATACATCACTACTATATAAAATTTCTCTGTATCCAAAAAATTTAATTTCAATAGTATAGTATTAAGGTAAGTTAAAATGTCTGAAAAGCAAGTTTTGCAGTAAGTATTAACTACAGAAAATATTTTTGTGCTAGCGTGACAGCTAAGGCCGATCAGAATTTAATAAATTTGGTCAGAATACGCGTGGCATTACTAACAGGTATTAACTAACTTTTTTTAAATCCATTGCTGTGGTAATAGCCCTTGTAGTAGTATATACGGAGACCATTTAACCATACATTACTACTATATACAATTTCCCTGAATCCAATAATTTAATTTCAATAGTATAGTATTAAGGTACATTAAAACGTCTGAAAAGCACGTTTTGCAGAAAATATTTACTACAAAAAATACTATTGGGTTACCGTGATAGCTAGGACCGATCAGAGTTTAATAAATTTGGTCAGAATATGCGTGCCATCGCTAACAGGTATTCAATAAATAGCTTAAAAACGATTGGTGTTGTAACAGCCTTTATAGTAGTATATATGGAGACCATTTAATCATACATCACTACTATAAAAAATTTCTCTGTATCCAAAAAATTTAATTTCAATAGTATAGTATTAAGGTAAGTTAAAATGTCTGCAAAGCAAGTTTTGCAGTAAGTATTAACTACAGAAAATAGTTTTGTGCTAGCGTGATAGCTAAGGCCAATCAGAATTTAATAAATTTGGTCAGAATACGCGTGGCATTACTAACAGGTATTAACTAACTTCTTTAAAATCCATTGCTGTGGTAATAGCCCTTGTAGTAGTATATACGGAGACCATTTAACCATACATTACTACTATATACAATTTCCCTGAATCCAATAATTTAATTTCAATAGTATAGTATTAAGGTACATTAAAACGTCTGAAAAGCACGTTTTTTAGAAAATATTTACTACAAAAAATACTATTGGGCTACCGTGATAGCTAGGACCGATCAGAGTTTAATAAATTTGGTCAGAATATGCGTGCCATCGCTAACAGGTATTCAATAAATAGCTTAAAAACGATTGGTGTTGTAACAGCCTTTATAGTAGTATATATGGAGACCATTTAATCATACATCACTACTATATAAAATCTCCCGGTATCCAAAAAATTTAATTTCAATAGTATAGTATTAAGGTAAGTTAAAATGTCTGAAAAGCAGGTTTTGCAGTAAGTATTAACTACAGAAAATAGTTTTGTGCTAGAGTGATAGCTAAGGCCGATCAGAATTTAATAAATTTGGTCAGAATACGCGTGGCATTACTAACAGGTATACACTAACTTCTTTAAAATCGATTGCTGCGGTAATAGCCCTTGTAGTAGTATAAATGGAGACCATTTAACCATACATTACTACTATATACAATTTCCCTGAATCCAAAAATTTAATTTCAATAGTATAGTATTAAGGTACATTAAAACGTTTGAAAAGCACGTTTTGCAGAAAATATTATCTACAAAAAGTATTATTCGGCTACTGTGATAGCTAGGGACGATCACAGTTTAATAAATTTGGTCAGAATATGCGTGCCATCACTAACAGGTGTTCAAAAAATGGCTTAAAATCGATTGGTGTTGTAACAGCCTTTATAGTAGTATATATGGAGACCATTTAATCATACATCACTACTATATAAAATTTCTCTGTATCCAAAAAATTTAATTTCAATAGTATAGTATTAAGGTAAGTTAAAATGTCTGAAAAGCAAGTTTTGCAGTAAGTATTAACTACAGAAAATATTTTTGTGCTAGCGTGATAGCTAAGGCCGATCAGAATTTAATAAATTTGGTCAGAATACGCGTGGCATTACTAACAGGTATTAACTAACTTCTTTAAAATCCATTGCTGTGGTAATAGCCCTTGTAGTAGTATATATGGAGACCATTTAACCATACATTACTACTATATACAATTTCCCTGAATCCAATAATTTAATTTCAATAGTATAGTATTAAGGTACATTAAAACGTCTGAAAAGCACGTTTTGCAGAAAATATTATCTACAAAAAGTATTATTCGGCTACTGTGATAGCTAGGGACGATCACAGTTTAATAAATTTGGTCAGAATATGCGTGCCATCACTAACAGGTGTTCAAAAAATTGCTTAAAATTGATTGGTGTTGTAACAGCCTTTATAGTAGTATATATGGAGACCATTTAATCATACATCACTACTATATAAAATTTCTCTGTATCCAAAAAATTTAATTTCAATAGTATAGTATTAAGGTAAGTTAAAATGTCTGAAAAGCAAGTTTTGCAGTAAGTATTAACTACAGAAAATATTTTTGTGCTAGCGTGATAGCTAAGGCCGATCAGAATTTAATAAATTTGGTCAGAATACGCGTGGCATTACTAACAGGTATTAACTAACTTCTTTAAAATCCATTGCTGTGGTAATAGCCCTTGTAGTAGTATATATGGAGACCATTTAACCATACATTACTACTATATACAATTTCCCTGAATCCAATAATTTAATTTCAATAGTATAGTATTAAGGTACATTAAAACGTCTGAAAAGCACGTTTTGCAGAAAATATTATCTACAAAAAGTATTATTCGGCTACTGTGATAGCTAGGGACGATCACAGTTTAATAAATTTGGTCAGAATATGCGTGCCATCACTAACAGGAGTTCAAAAAATTTCTTAATATCGATTGGTGTTGTAACAGCCTTTATAGTAGTATATATGGAGACCATTTAATCATACATCACTACTATATAAAATTTCTCTGTATCCAAAAAATTTAATTTCAATAGTATAGTATTAAGGTAAGTTAAAATGTCTGAAAAGCAAGTTTTGCAGTAAGTATTAACTACAGAAAATATTTTTGTGCTAGCGTGATAGCTAAGGCCGATCAGAATTTAATAAATTTGGTCAGAATACGCGTGGCATTACTAACAGGTATTAACTAACTTCTTTAAAATCCATTGCTGTGGTAATAGCCCTTGTAGTAGTATATATGGAGACCATTTAACCATACATTACTACTATATACAATTTCCCTGAATCCAATAATTTAATTTCAATAGTAGAGTATTAAGGTACATTAAAACGTCTGAAAAGCACGTTTTGCAGAAAATATTATCTACAAAAAGTATTATTCGGCTACTGTGATAGCTAGGGACGATCACAGTTTAATAAATTTGGTCAGAATATGCGTGCCATCACTAACAGGTGTTCAAAAAATTTCTTAAAATCGATTGGTGTTGTAACAGCCTTTATAGTAGTATATATGGAGACCATTTAATCATACATCACTACTATATAAAATTTCTCTGTATCCAAAAAATTTAATTTCAATAGTATAGTATTAAGGTAAGTTAAAATGTCTGAAAAGCAAGTTTTGCAGTAAGTATTAACTACAGAAAATATTTTTGTGCTAGCGTGATAGCTAAGGCCGATCAGAATTTAATAAATTTGGTCAGAATACGCGTGGCATTACTAACAGGTATTAACTAACTTCTTTAAAATCCATTGCTGTGGTAATAGCCCTTGTAGTAGTATATATGGAGACCATTTAACCATACATTACTACTATATACAATTTCCCTGAATCCAATAATTTAATTTCAATAGTATAGTATTAAGGTACATTAAAACGTCTGAAAAGCACGTTTTGCAGAAAATATTATCTACAAAAAGTATTATTCGGCTACTGTGATAGCTAGGGACGATCACAGTTTAATAAATTTGGTCAGAATATGCGTGCCATCACTAACAGGTGTTCAAAAAATGGCTTAAAATCGATTGGTGTTGTAACAGCCTTTATAGTAGTATATATGGAGACCATTTAATCATACATCACTACTATATAAAATTTCTCTGTATCCAAAAAATTTAATTTCAATAGTATAGTATTAAGGTAAGTTAAAATGTCTGAAAAGCAAGTTTTGCAGTAAGTATTAACTACAGAAAATATTTTTGTGCTAGCGTGATAGCTAAGGCCGATCAGAATTTAATAAATTTGGTCAGAATACGCGTGGCATTACTAACAGGTATTAACTAACTTCTTTAAAATCCATTGCTGTGGTAATAGCCCTTGTAGTAGTATATATGGAGACCATTTAACCATACATTACTACTATATACAATTTCCCTGAATCCAATAATTTAATTTCAATAGTATAGTATTAAGGTACATTAAAACGTCTGAAAAGCACGTTTTGCAGAAAATATTATCTACAAAAAGTATTATTCGGCTACTGTGATAGCTAGGGACGATCACAGTTTAATAAATTTGGTCAGAATATGCGTGCCATCACTAACAGGTGTTCAAAAAATGGCTTAAAATCGATTGGTGTTGTAACAGCCTTTATAGTAGTATATATGGAGACCATTTAATCATACATCACTACTATATAAAATTTCTCTGTATCCAAAAAATTTAATTTCAATAGTATAGTATTAAGGTAAGTTAAAATGTCTGAAAAGCAAGTTTTGCAGTAAGTATTAACTACAGAAAATATTTTTGTGCTAGCGTTATAGCTAAGGCCGATCAGAATTTAATAAATTTGGTCAGAATACGCGTGGCATTACTAACAGGTATTAACTAACTTCTTTAAAATCCATTACTGTGGTAATAGCCCTTGTAGTAGTATATATGGAGACCATTTAACCATACCTTACTACTATATACAATTTCCCTGAATCCAATAATTTAATTTCAATAGTATAGTATTAAGGTACATTAAAACGTCTGAAAAGCACGTTTTGCAGAAAATATTATCTACAAAAAGTATTATTCGGCTACTGTGATAGCTCGGGACGATCACAGTTTAATAAATTTGGTCAGAATATGCGTGCCATCACTAACAGGTGTTCAAAAAATAGCTTAAATTCGATTGATGTTGTAACAGCCTTTATAGTAGTATATATGGAGACCATTTAATCATACATCACTACTATATAAAATTTCTCTGTATCCAAAAAAATTTAATTTCAATAGTATAGTATTAAGGTAAGTTAAAATGTCTGAAAAGCAAGTTTTGCAGTAAGTATTAACTACAGAAAATATTTTTGTGCTAGCGTGATAGCTAAGGCCGATCAGAATTTAATAAATTTGGTCAGAATACGCGTGGCATTACTAACAGGTATTAACTAACTTCTTTAAAATCCATTGCTGTGGTAATAGCCCTTGTAGTAGTATATATGGAGACCATTTAACCATACATTACTACTATATACAATTTCCCTGAATCCAATAATTTAATTTCAATAGTATAGTATTAAGGTACATTAAAACGTCTGAAACGCACGTTTTGCAGAAAATATTATCTACAAATGTATTATTCGGCTACTGTGATAGCTAGGGACGATCACAGTTTAATAAATTTGGTCAGAATATGCGTGCCATCACTAACAGGTGTTCTAAAATGGCTTAAAATCGATTGGTGTTGTAACAGGCTTTATAGTAGTATATATGGAGACCATTTAATCATACATCACTACTATATAAAATTTCTCTGTATCCAAAAAATTTAATTTCAATAGTATAGTATTAAGGTAAGTTAAAATGTCTGAAAAGCAAGTTTTGCAGTAAGTATTAACTACAGAAAATATTTTTGTGCTAGCGTTATAGCTAAGGCCGATCAGAATTTAATAAATTTGGTCAGAATACGCGTGGCATTACTAACAGGTATTAACTAACTTCTTTAAAATCCATTGCTGTGGTAATAGCCCTTGTAGTAGTATATATGGAGACCATTTAACCATACATTACTACTATATACAATTTCCCTGAATCCAATAATTTAATTTCAATAGTATAGTATTAAGGTACATTAAAACGTCTGAAAAGCACGTTTTGCAGAAAATATTATCTACAAAAAGTATTATTCGGCTACTGTGATAGCTAGGGACGATCACAGTTTAATAAATTTGGTCAGAATATGCGTGCCATCACTAACAGGTGTTCAAAAAATAGCTTAAATTCGATTGGTGTTGTAACAGCCTTTATAGTAGTATATATGGAGACCATTTAATCATACATCACTACTATATAAAATTTCTCTGTATCCAAAAAAATTTAATTTCAATAGTATAGTATTAAGGTAAGTTAAAATGTCTGAAAAGCAAGTTTTGCAGTAAGTATTAACTACAAAAAATATTTTTGTGCTAGCGTGACAGCTAAGGCCGATCAGAATTTAATAAATTTGGTCAGAATACGCGTGGCATTACTAACAGGTATTAACTAACTTTTTTAAAATCCATTGCTGTGGTAATAGCCCTTGTAGTAGTATATATGGAGACCATTTAACCATACATTACTACTATATACAATTTCCCTGAATCCAATAATTTAATTTCAATAGTATAGTATTAAGGTACATTAAAACGTCTGAAAAGCACGTTTTGCAGAAAATATTATCTACAAAAAGTATTATTCGGCTACTGTGATAGCTAGGGACGATCACAGTTTAATAAATTTGGTCAGAATATGCGTGCCATCACTAACAGGTGTTCAAAAAATAGCTTAAAATTGATTGGTGTTGTAACAGCCTTTATAGTAGTATATATGGAGACCATTTAATCATACATCACTACTATATAAAATTTCTCTGTATCCAAAAAATTTAATTTCAATAGTATAGTATTAAGGTAAGTTAAAATGTCGGAAAAGCAAGTTTTGCAGTAAGTATTAACTACAGAAAATATTTTTGTGCTAGCGTGATAGCTAAGGCCGATCAGAATTTAATAAATTTGGTCAGAATACGCGTGGCATTACTAACAGGTATTAACTAACTTCTTTAAAATCCATTGCTGTGGTAATAGCCCTTGTAGTAGTATATAGGGAGACCATTTAACCATACATTACTACTATATACAATTTCCCTGAATCCAATAATTTAATTTCAATAGTATAGTATTAAGGTACATTAAAACGTCTGAAAAGCACGTTTTGCAGAAAATATTTACTACAAAAAATACTATTGGGCTACCGTGATAGCTAGGACCGATCAGAGTTTAATAAATTTGGTCAGAATATGCGTGCCATCGCTAACAGGTATTCAATAAATAGCTTAAAAACGATTGGTGTTGTAACAGCCTTTATAGTAGTATATATGGAGACCATTTAATCATACATCACTACTATATAAAATTTCTCTGTATCCAAAAAATTTAATTTCAATAGTATAGTATTAAGGTAAGTTAAAATGTCTGCAAAGCAAGTTTTGCAGTAAGTATTAACTACAGAAAATAGTATTGTGCTAGCGTGATAGCTAAGGCCGATCAGAATTTAATAAATTTGGTCAGAATACGCGTGGCATTACTAACAGGTATTAACTAACTTCTTTAAAATCCATTGCTGTGGTAATAGCCCTTGTAGTAGTATATACGGAGACCATTTAACCATACATTACTACTATATACAATTTCCCGGAATCCAAAAATTTAATTTCAATAGTATAGTATTAAGGTACATTAAAACGTCTGAAAAGCACGTTTTGCAGAAAATATTATCTACAAAAAGTATTATTCGGCTACTGTGATAGCTAGGGACGATCACAGTTTAATAAATTTGGTCAGAATATGCGTGCCATCACTAACAGGTGTTCAAAAAATGGCTTAAAATCGATTGGTGTTGTAACAGCCTTTATAGTAGTATATATGGAGACCATTTAATCATACATCACTACTATATAAAATTTCTCTGTATCCAAAAAATTTAATTTCAATAGTATAGTATTAAGGTAAGTTAAAATGTCTGAAAAGCAAGTTTTGCAGTAAGTATTAACTACAGAAAATATTTTTGTGCTAGCGTTATAGCTAAGGCCGATCAGAATTTAATAAATTTGGTCAGAATACGCGTGGCATTACTAACAGGTATTAACTAATTTCTTTAAAATCCATTGCTGTTGTAATAGCCCTTGTAGTAGTATATATGGAGACCATTTAACCATACATTACTACTATATACAATTTCCCTGAATCCAATAATTTAATTTCAATAGTATAGTATTAAGGTACATTAAAACGTCTGAAAAGCACGTTTTGCAGAAAATATTATCTACAAAAAGTATTATTCGGCTACTGTGATAGCTATGGACGATCACAGTTTAATAAATTTGGTCAGAATATGCGTGCCATCACTAACAGGTGTTCAAAAAATAGCTTAAATTCGATTGGTGTTGTAACAGCCTTTATAGTAGTATATATGGAGACCATTTAATCATACATCACTACTATATAAAATTTCTCTGTATCCAAAAAAATTTAATTTCAATAGTATAGTATTAAGGTAAGTTAAAATGTCTGAAAAGCAAGTTTTGCAGTAAGTATTAACTACAGAAAATATTTTTGTGCTAGCGTGACAGCTAAGGCCGATCAGAATTTAATAAATTTGGTCAGAATACGCGTGGCATTACTAACAGGTATTAACTAACTTTTTTAAAATCCATTGCTGTGGTAATAGCCCTTGTAGTAGTATATACGGAGACCATTTAACCATACATTACTACTATATACAATTTCCCTGAATCCAATAATTTAATTTCAATAGTATAGTATTAAGGTACATTAAAACGTCTGAAAAGCACGTTTTGCAGAAAATATTTACTACCTAAAATACTATTGGGTTACCGTGATAGCTAGGACCGATCAGAGTTTAATAAATTTGGTCAGAATATGCGTGCCATCGCTAACAGGTATTCAATAAATAGCTTAAAAACGATTGGTGTTGTAACAGCCTTTATAGTAGTATATATGGAGACCATTTAATCATACATCACTACTATATAAAATTTCTCTGTATCCAAAAAATTTAATTTCAATAGTATAGTATTAAGGTAAGTTAAAATGTCTGCAAAGCAAGTTTTGCAGTAAGTATTAACTACAGAAAATAGTTTTGTGCTAGCGTGATAGCTAAGGCCAATCAGAATTTAATAAATTTGGTCAGAATATGCGTGCCATCACTAACAGGTATTAACTAACTTCTTTAAATTCCATTGCTGTGGTAATAGCCCTTGTAGTAATATATACTTACACCATTTAACCATACATTACTACTATATACAATTTCCCTGAATCCAATAATTTAATTTCAATAGTATAGTATTAAGGTACATTAAAACGTCTGAAAAGCACGTTTTGCAGAAAATATTTACTACAAAAAATACTATTGGGCTACCGTGATAGCTAGGACCGATCAGAGTTTAATAAATTTGGTCAGAATATGCGTGCCATCGCTAACAGGTATTCAATAAATAGCTTAAAAACGATTGGTGTTGTAACAGCCTTTATAGTAGTATATATGGAGACCATTTAATCATACATCACTACTATATAAAATTTCTCTGTATCCAAAAAATTTAATTTCAATAGTATAGTATTAAGGTAAGTTAAAATGTCTGCAAAGTAAGTTTTGCAGTAAGTATTAACTACAGAAAATAGTTTTGTGCTAGCGTGATAGCTAAGGCCGATCAGAATTTAATAAATTTGGTCAGAATACGCGTGGCATTACTAACAGGTATTAACTAACTTCTTTAAAATCCATTGCTGTGGTAATAGCCCTTGTAGTAGTATATACGGAGACCATTTAACCATACATTACTACTATATACAATTTCCCGGAATCCAAAAATTTAATTTCAATAGTATAGTATTAAGGTACATTAAAACGTCTGAAAAGCACGTTTTGCAGAAAATATTATCTACAAAAAGTATTATTCGGCTACTGTGATAGCTAGGGACGATCACAGTTTAATAAATTTGGTCAGAATATGCGTGCCATTACTAACAGGTGTTCAAAAAATAGCTTAAAATCGATTGGTGTTGTAACAGCCTTTATAGTAGCATATATGGAAACCATTTAATCATACATCACTACTATATAAAATTTCTCTGTATCCAAAACATTTAATTTCAATAGTATAGTATTAAGGTAAGTTAAAATGTCTGAAAAGCAGGTTTTACAGTAAGTATTAACGACAGAAAATAGTTTTGTGCTAGCGTGACAGCTAAGGCCGATCAGAATTTAATAAATTTGGTCAGAATACGCGTGGCATTACTAACAGGTATTAACTAACTTTTTTAAAATCCATTGCTGTGGTAATAGCCCTTGTAGTAGTATATACGGAGACCATTTAACCATACATTACTACTATATACAATTTCCCTGAATCCAATAATTTAATTTCAATAGTATAGTATTAAGGTACATTAAAACGTCTGAAAAGCACGTTTTGCAGAAAATATTTACTACAAAAAATACTATTGGGCTACCGTGATAGCTAGAACCGATCAGAGTTTAATAAATTTGGTCAGAATATGCGTGCCATTACTAACAGGTGTTCAATAAATAGCTTAAAAACGATTGGTGTTGTAACAGCCTTTATAGTAGTATATATGGAGACCATTTAATCATACATCACTACTATATAAAATTTCTCTGTATCCAAAAAATTTAATTTCAATAGTATAGTATTAAGGTAAGTTAAAATGTCTGAAAAGCAGGTTTTGCAGTAAGTATTAACTACAGAAAATAGTTTTGTGCTAGAGTGATAGCCAAGGCCGATCAGAATTTAATAAATTTGGTCAGAATACGCGTGGCATTACTAACAGGTATACACTAACTTCTTTAAAATCGATTGCTGCGGTAATAGCCCTTGTAGTAGTATAAATGGAGACCATTTAACCATACATTACTACTATATACAATTTCCCTGAATCCAAAAATTTAATTTCAATAGTATAGTATTAAGGTACATCAAAACATCTGAAAAGCACGTTTTTCAGAAAATATTTACTACAAAAAATACTATTGGGCTACCGTGATAGCTAGGACCGATCAGAGTTTAATAAATTTGGTCAGAATATGCGTGCCATCGCTAACAGGTGTTCAAAAAATAGCTTAAAATCGATTGGTGTTGTAACAGCCTTTATAGTAGTATATATGGAGACCATTTAATCATACATCACTACTATATAAAATTTCTCTGTATCCAAAGAATTTAATTTCAATAGTATAGTATTAAGGTAAGTTAAAATGTCTGAAAAGCAAGTTTTCCAGTAAGTATTAACTACAGAAAATATTTTTGTGCTAGCGTGATAGCTAAGGCCGATCAGAATTTAATAAATTTGGTCAGAATACGCGTGGCATTACTAACAGGTATACACTAACTTCTTTAGAATCGATTGCTGCGGTAATAGCCCTTGTAGTAGTATAAATGGAGACCATTTAACCATACATTACTACTATATACAATTTCTCTGAATCCAAAAGTTTAATTTCAATAGTATAGTATTAAGGTACATTAAAACGTCTGAAAAGCACGTTTTTCAGAAAATATTTACTACAAAAAATACTATTGGGCTACCGTGATAGCTAGGACCGATCAGAGTTTAATAAATTTGGTCAGAATATACGTGCCATCGCTAACAGGTGTTCAAAAAATAGCTTAAAATCGATTGGTGTTGTAACAGCCTTTATAGTAGTATATATGGAGACCATTTAATCATACATCACTACTATATAAAATTTCTCTGTATCCAAAGAATTTAATTTCAATAGTATAGTATTAAGGTAAGTTAAAATGTCTGAAAAGCAAGTTTTCCAGTAAGTATTAACTACAGAAAATATTTTTGTGCTAGCGTGATAGCTAAGGCCGATCAGAATTTAATAAATTTGGTCAGAATACGCGTGGCATTACTAACAGGTATACACTAACTTCTTTAAAATCGATTGCTGCGGTAATAGCCCTTGTAGTAGTATAAATGGAGACCATTTAACCATACATTACTACTATATAAAATTTCTCTGTATCCAAAAAATTTAATTTCAATAGTATAGTATTAAGGTAATTTAAAATGTCTGAAAAGCAAGTTTTGCAGTAAGTATTAACTACAGAAAATATTTTTGTGCTAGCGTGATAGCTAAGGCCGATCAGAATTTAATAAATTTGGTCAGAATACGCGTGGCATTACTAACAGGTATACACTAACTTCTTTAAAATCGATTGCTGCGGTAATAGCCCTTGTAGTAGTATATATGGAGACCATTTAACCATACATTACTACTATATACAATTTCCTGAATCCAAAAATTTTATTTCAATAGTATAGTATTAAGGTAAGTTAAAATGTCTGAAAAGCAAGTTTTGCAGTAAGTATTAGCTACAGAAAATAGTTTTGTGCTAGCGTGATAGCTAAGGCCGATCAGAATTTAATAAATTTGGTCAGAATACGCGTGGCATTACTAACAGGTATTAACTAACTTCTTTAAAATCGATTGCTGCGGTAATAGCCCTTGTAGTAGTATAAATGGAGACCATTTAATCATACATTACTACTATATACAATTTCTCTGAATCCAAAAGTTTAATTTCAATAGTATAGTATTAAGGTACATCAAAACGTCTGAAAAGCACGTTTTTCAGAAAATATTTACTACAAAAAATACTATTGGGCTACCGTGATAGCTAGGACCGATCAGATTTTAATAAATTTGGTCAGAATATGCGTGCCATCGCTAACAGGTGTTCAATAAATAGCTTAAAAACGATTGGTGTTGTAACAGCCTTTATAGTAGTATATATGGAGACCATTTAATCATACATCACTACTATATAAAATTTCTCTGTATCAAAAAAATTTAATTTCAATAGTATAGTATTAAGGTAAGTTAAAATGTCTGAAAAGCAAGTTTTCCAGTAAGTATTAACTACAGAAAATATTTTTGTGCTAGCGTGATAGCTAAGGCCGATCAGAATTTAATAAATTTGGTCAGAATACGCGTGGCATTACTAACAGGTATACACTAACTTCTTTAAAATCGATTGCTGCGGTAATAGCCCTTGTAGTAGTATAAATGGAGACCATTTAACCATACATTACTACTATATACAATTTCTCTGAATCCAAAAGTTTAATTTCAATAGTATAGTATTAAGGTACATCAAAACATCTGAAAAGCACGTTTTTCAGAAAATATTTACTACAAAAAATACTATTGGGCTACCGTGATAGCTAGGACCGATCAGATTTTAATAAATTTGGTCAGAATATGCGTGCCATCGCTAACAGGTGTTCAATAAATAGCTTAAAAACGATTGGTGTTGTAACAGCCTTTATAGTAGTATATATGGAGACCATTTAATCATACATCACTACTATATAAAATTTCTCTGTATCAAAAAAATTTAATTTCAATAGTATAGTATTAAGGTAAGTTAAAATGTCTGAAAAGCAAGTTTTGCAGTAAGTATTAGCTACAGAAAATAGTTTTGTGCTAGCGTGATAGCTAAGGCCGATCAGAATTTAATAAATTTGGTCAGAATACGCGTGGCATTACTAACAGGTATTAACTAACTTCTTTAAAATCGTTTGCTGCGGTAATAGCCCTTGTAGTAGTATAAATGGAGACCATTTAACCATACATTACTACTATATACAATTTCTCTGAATCCAAAAGTTTAATTTCAATAGTATAGTATTAAGGTCCATCAAACGTCTGAAAAGCACGTTTTTCAGAAAATATTTACTACAAAAAATACTATTGGGCTACCGTGATAGCTAGGACCGATCAGATTTTAATAAATTTGGTCAGAATATGCGTGCCATCGCTAACAGGTGTTCAATAAATAGCTTAAAAACGATTGGTGTTGTAACAGCCTTTATAGTAGTATATATGGAGACCATTTAATCATACATCACTACTATATAAAATTTATCTGTATCCAAAAAATTTAATTTCAATAGTATAGTATTAAGGTAAGTTAAAATGTCTGCAAAGCAAGTTTTGCAGTAAGTATTAGCTACAGAAAATAGTTTTGTGCTAGCGTGATAGCTAAGGCCGATCAGAATTTAATAAATTTGGTCAGAATACGCGTGGCATTACTAACAGGTATTCACTAACTTCTTTAAAATTGATTGCTGTGGTAATAGCCCTTGTAGTAGTATAAATATAGACCATTTAACCATACATTACTACTATATACAATTTCCCTGAATCCAAAAATTTAATTTCAATAGTATAGTATTAAGGTACATCAAAACATCTGAAAAGCACGTTTTTCAGAAAATATTTACTACAAAAAATACTATTGGGCTACCGTGATAGCTAGGACCGATCAGAGTTTAATAAATTTGGTCAGAATATGCGTGCCATCGCTAACAGGTGTTCAATAAATAGCTTAAAAACGATTGGTGTTGTAACAGCCTTTATAGTACTATATATGGAGACCATTTAATCATACATCACTGCTATATAAAATGTCTGTTTCCAAAAAAAAAAAAAAAATATCAGTAATACAGTATTAAGGTACGTTAAAATGTTTGAAAAGCATGTTTTGTAATAAGTATTAACTACAGCAAATATTATTGTACCACCGTGATAGCTAGGGCCGATCAGTATTTAATAAACTTGGTCAGAATATGCATTCCATCACTAACAGGTGTTCAATAAGTAGCTTAAAATCGATTGCTGTTGTAATAGCCTTTATAGTAGTTTATATAAAGACCATTTAATCATACATCACTGCCATATAAAATGTCTCTGTTTCCAAAAAAAAATAATATCAGTAGTACAGTATTAAGGTACGTTAAAATGTTTGAAAAGCATGTTTTGTAATAAGTATTAACTACAGCAAATATTATTGTAACACCGTGATAGCTAGGGCCTATCAGTATTTAATAAACTTGGTCAGAATATGCATTCCATCACTAACAGGTGTTCAATAAGT
Source organism: Agriotes lineatus (assembly GCA_940337035.1). Taxonomy (NCBI): domain Eukaryota; kingdom Metazoa; phylum Arthropoda; class Insecta; order Coleoptera; family Elateridae; genus Agriotes; species Agriotes lineatus. The sequence continues at coordinate 106,350 of CALNHX010004789.1, forward strand.
AGCTTAAAATCGATTGCTGTTGTAATAGCCTTTATAGTGGTATATATGGAGACCATTTAATCATACATCACTACTATATAGAAGTTCTCTATATCCAAAAAATTTAATTTAAATAGTATGGTATTAAGGTAGGTTCAAATGCCTGAAAAGCAAGTTTTGCAGTAAGAATTAACTACAGTAAATTTTTTTGTGCTACCGTGAAAGCTAAGGCCGATCAAAATTTAATAAATTTGGTCAGAATACGCGTGGCATTACTAACAGGTATTCACTAACTTCTTTAAAATCGATTGCCGTGGTAATAGCCCTTGTAGTAGTATAAATGGAGACCATTTAACCATACATTACTACTATATACAATTTCCTGAATCCAATAATTTAATTTCAATAGTATATTATTAAGGTACATTAAAACGTCTGAGAAGCACGTTTTGCAGAAAATAAAAACTACAATACTACTATATAAAATTTATCTGAATCCAAAAATTTAATTTTAATAGTGTAGTATTAAGGTACGTTAAAACGTTTGAAAAGCACGTTTTGCAGTTAATATTAAATACAAAAAATATTATTGGGCTACCGTGATTGCTAGTGCCGATCAGACTTTAATAAATTTGGTCAGAATATGCATTCCATCACTAACAGGAGTTCAATAAGTAGCTTAAAATCGATTGCTGTTGTAATAGGATTATAGTAGTAAATATGGAGACCATTTAATGATACATCACTGCTATATAGAATTTCTCTATATCCAAAAAATTTAATTTCAATAGTATGGTATTAAGGTAGGTTAAAATGCCTGAAAAGCAAGTTTTGCAGTAAGTATTAACTACAGAAAATTTTTTTGTGCTACCGTGATAGCTAAGGCCGATCAAAATTTAATAAATTTGGTCAGAATACGCGTGGCATTACTAACAGGTATGCACTAACTTCTTTATAATCGATTGCCGTGGTAATAGCCCTTGTAGTAGTATAAATGGAGACCATTTAACCATACATTACTACTATATACAATTTCCTGAATCCAAACATTTAATATCAATAGTATAGTATTAAGGTACATTAAAACGTCTGAAAAGCACGTTTTGCTGAAAATATTAACTACAATACTACTATATAAAATTTATCTGAATCCAAAAATTTAATTTTAATAGTGTAGTATTAATGTACGTTAAAACGTTTGAAAAGCACGTTTTGCAGTTAATATTACATACAAAAAATATTATTGGGCTACCGTGATTGCTAGTGCCGATCAGAGTTTAATAAATTTGGTCAGAATATGCATTCCATCACTAACAGGAGTTCAATAAGTAGCTTAAAATCGATTGCTGTTGTAATAGGATTATAGTAGTAAATATGGAGACCATTTAATGATACATCACTGCTATATAGAATTTCTCTATATCCAAAAAATTTAATTTCAATAGTATGGTATTAAGGTAGGTTAAAATGCCTGAAAAGCAAGTTTTGCAGTAAGTGTTAACTACAGAAAATTTTTTTGTGCTACCGTGATAGCTAAGGCCGATCAAAATTTAATAAATTTGGTCAGAATACGCGTGGCATTACTAACAGGTATGCACTAACTTCTTTATAATCGATTGCCGTGGTAATAGCCCTTGTAGTAGTATAAATGGAGACCATTTAACCATACATTACTACTATATACAATTTCCTGAATCCAAAAATTTAATATCAATAGTATAGTATTAAGGTACATTAAAACGTCTGAAAAGCACGTTTTGCTGAAAATATTAACTACAATACTACTATATAAAATTTATCTGAATCCAAAAATTTAATTTTAATAGTGTAGTATTAAGGTACGTTAAAACGTTTGAAAAGCACGTTTTGCAGTTAATATTAAATACAAAAAATATTATTGGGCTACCGTGATTGCTAGTGCCGATCAGAGTTTAATAAATTTGGTCAGAATATGCATTCCATCACTAACAGGAGTTCAATAAGTAGCTTAAAATCGATTGCTGTTGTAATAGCCTTATAGTAGTAAATATGGAGACCATTTAATGATACATCACTGCTATATAGAATTTCTCTATATCCAAAAAATTTAATTTCAATAGTATGGTATTAAGGTAGGTTAAAATGCCTGAAAAGCAAGTTTTGCAGTAAGTGTTAACTACAGAAATTTTTTTTGTGCTACCGTGATAGCTAAGGCCGATCAAAATTTAATAAATTTGGTCAGAATACGCGTGGCATTACTAACAGGTATGCACTAACTTCTTTATAATCGATTGCCGTGGTAATAGCCCTTGTAGTAGTATAAATGGAGACCATTTAACCATACATTACTACTATATACAATTTCCTGAATCCAATAATTTAATTTCAATAGTATATTATAAAGGTACATTAAAACGTCTGAGAAGCACGTTTTGCAGAAAATATTAACTACAATACTACTATATAAAATTTATCTGAATCCAAAAATTTAATTTTAATAGTGTAGTATTAAGGTACGTTAAAACGTTTGAAAAGCACGTTTTGCAGTTAATATTAAATACAAAAAATATTATTGGGCTACCGTGATTGCTAGTGCCAATCAGAGTTTAATAAATTTGGTCAGAATATGCATTCCATCACTAACAGGAGTTCAATAAGTAGCTTAAAATCGATTGCTGTTGTAATAGGATTATAGTAGTAAATATGGAGACCATTTAATGATACATCACTGCTATATAGAATTTCTCTATATCCAAAAAATTTAATTTCAATAGTATGGTATTAAGGTAGGTTAAAATGCCTGAAAAGCAAGTTTTGCAGTAAGTGTTAACTACAGAAAATTTTTTTGTGCTACCGTGATAGCTAAGGCCGATCAAAATTTAATAAATTTGGTCAGAATACGCGTGGCATTACTAACAGGTATGCACTAACTTCCTTATAATCGATTGCCGTGGTAATAGCCCTTGTAGTAGTATAAATGGAGACCATTTAACCATACATTACTACTATATACAATTTCCTGAATCCAAAAATTTAATATCAATAGTATAGTATTAAGGTACATTAAAACGTCTGAAAAGCACGTTTTGCTGAAAATATTAACTACAATACTACTATATAAAATTTATCTGAATCCAAAAATTTAATTTTAATAGTGTAGTATTAAGGTGCGTTAAAACGTTTGAAAAACACGTTTTGCAGTTAATATTAAATACAAAAAATATTATTGGGCTACCGTGATTGCTAGTGCAGATCAGAGTTTAATAAATTTGGTCAGAATATGCATTCCATCACTAACAGGAGTTCAATAAGTAGCTTAAAATCGATTGCTGTTGTAATAGGATTATAGTAGTAAATATGGAGACCATTTAATGATACATCACTGCTATATAGAATTTCTCTATATCCAAAAAATTTAATTTCAATAGTATGGTATTAAGGTAGGTTAAAATGCCTGAAAAGCAAGTTTTGCAGTAAGTGTTAACTACAGAAAATTTTTTTGTGCTACCGTGATAGCTAAGGCCGATCAAAATTTAATAAATTTGGTCAGAATACGCGTGGCATTACTAACAGGTATGCACTAACTTCTTTATAATCGATTGCCGTGGTAATAGCCCTTGTAGTAGTATAAATGGAGACCATTTAACCATACATTACTACTATATACAATTTCCTGAATCCAAAAATTTAATATCAATAGTATAGTATTAAGGTACATTAAAACGTCTGAAAAGCACGTTTTGCTGAAAATATTAACTACAATACTACTATATAAAATTTATCTGAATCCAAAAATTTAATTTTAATAGTGTAGTATTAAGGTACGTTAAAACGTTTGAAAAGCACGTTTTGCAGTTAATATTAAATACAAAAAATATTATTGGGCTACCGTGATTGCTAGTGCCGATCAGAGTTTAATAAATTTGGTCAGAATATGCATTCCATCACTAACAGGAGTTCAATAAGTAGCTTAAAATCGATTGCTGTTGTAATAGGATTATAGTAGTAAATATGGAGACCATTTAATGATACATCACTGCTATATAGAATTTCTCTATATCCAAAACATTTAATTTCAATAGTATGGTATTAAGGTAGGTTAAAATGCCTGAAAAGCAAGTTTTGCAGTAAGTGTTAACTACAGAATTTTTTTTTGTGCTACCGTGATAGCTAAGGCCGATCAAAATTTAATAAATTTGGTCAGAATACGCGTGGCATTACTAACAGGTATGCACTAACTTCTTTATAATCGATTGCCGTGGTAATAGCCCTTGTAGTAGTATAAATGGAGACCATTTAACCATACATTACTACTATATACAATTTCCTGAATCCAATAATTTAATTTCAATAGTATATTATTAAGGTACATTAAAACGTCTGAGAAGCACGTTTTGCAGAAAATATTAACTACAATACTACTATATAAAATTTATCTGAATCCAAAAATTTAATTTTAATAGTGTAGTATTAAGGTACGTTAAAACGTTTGAAAAGCACGTTTTGCAGTTAATATTAAATACAAAAAATATTATTGGGCTACCGTGATTGCTAGTGCCAATCAGAGTTTAATAAATTTGGTCAGAATATGCATTCCATCACTAACAGGAGTTCAATAAGTAGCTTAAAATCGATTGCTGTTGTAATAGGATTATAGTAGTAAATATGGAGACCATTTAATGATACATCACTGCTATATAGAATTTCTCTATATCCAAAAAATTTAATTTCAATAGTATGGTATTAAGGTAGGTTAAAATGCCTGAAAAGCAAGTTTTGCAGTAAGTGTTAACTACAGAAAATTTTTTTGTGCTACCGTGATAGCTAAGGCCAATCAAAATTTAATAAATTTGGTCAGAATACGCGTGGCATTACTAACAGGTATGCACTAACTTCTTTATAATCGATTGCCGTGGTAATAGCCCTTGTAGTAGTATAAATGGAGACCATTTAACCATACATTACTACTATATACAATTTCCTGAATCCAATAATTTAATTTCAATAGTATATTATTAAGGTACTTTAAAACGTCTGAGAAGCACGTTTTGCAGAAAATATTAACTACAATACTACTATATAAAATTTATCTGAATCCAAAAATTTTATTTTAATAGTGTAGTATTAAGGTACGTTAAAACGTTTGAAAAGCACGTTTTGCAGTTAATATTAAATACAAAAGATATTATTGGGCTACCGTGATTGCTAGTGCCGATCAGAGTTTAATAAATTTGGTCAGAATATGCATTCCATCACTAACAGGAGTTCAATAAGTAGCTTAAAATCGATTGCTGTTGTAATAGCCTTATAGTAGTAAATATGGAGACCATTTAATGATACATCACTGCTATATAGAATTTCTCTATATCCAAAAAATTTAATTTCAATAGTATGGTATTAAGGTAGGTTAAAATGCCTGAAAACCAAGTTTTGCAGTAAGTATTAACTACAGAAAATTTTTTTGTGCTACCGTGATAGCTAAGGCCGATCAAAATTTAATAAATTTGGTCAGAATGCGCGTGGCATTACTAACAGGTATGCACTAACTTCTTTATAATCGATTGCCGTGGTAATAGCCCTTGTAGTAGTATAAATGGAGACCATTTAACCATACATTACTACTATATACAATTTCCTGAATCCAAACATTTAATATCAATAGTATAGTATTAAGGTACATTAAAACGTCTGAAAAGCACGTTTTGCTGAAAATATTAACTACAATACTACTATATAAAATTTATCTGAATCCAAAAATTTAATTTTAATAGTGTAGTATTAATGTACGTTAAAACGTTTGAAAGCACGTTTTGCAGTTAATATTACATACAAAAAATATTATTGGGCTACCGTGATTGCTAGTGCCGATCAGAGTTTAATAAATTTGGTCAGAATATGCATTCCATCACTAACAGGAGTTCAATAAGTAGCTTAAAATCGATTGCTGTTGTAATAGGATTATAGTAGTAAATATGGAGACCATTAATGATACATCACTGCTATATAGAATTTCTCTATATCCAAAAAATTTAATTTCAATAGTATGGTATTAAGGTAGGTTAAAATGCCTGAAAAGCAAGTTTTGCAGTAAGTGTTAACTACAGAAAATTTTTTGTGCTACCGTGATAGCTAAGGCCGATCAAAATTTAATAAATTTGGTCAGAATACGCGTGGCCTTACTAACAGGTATGCACTAACTTCTTTATAATCGATTGCCGTGGTAATAGCCCTTGTAGTAGTATAAATGGAGACCATTTAACCATACATTACTACTATATACAATTTCCTGAATCCAAAAATTTAATATCAATAGTATAGTATTAAGGTACATTAAAACGTCTGAAAAGCACGTTTTGCTGAAAATATTAACTACAATACTACTATATAAAATTTATCTGAATCCAAAAATTTAATTTTAATAGTGTAGTATTAAGGTACGTTAAAACGTTTGAAAAGCACGTTTTGCAGTTAATATTAAATACAAAAAATATTATTGGGCTACCGTGATTGCTAGTGCCGATCAGAGTTTAATAAATTTGGTCAGAATATGCATTCCATCACTAACAGGAGTTCAATAAGTAGCTTAAAATCGATTGCTGTTGTAATAGGATTATAGTAGTAAATATGGAGACCATTTAATGATACATCACTGCTATATAGAATTTCTCTATATCCAAAAAATTTAATTTCAATAGTATGGTATTAAGGTAGGTTAAAATGCCTGAAAAGCAAGTTTTGCAGTAAGTGTTAACTACAGAAATTTTTTTTGTGCTACCGTGATAGCTAAGGCCGATCAAAATTTAATAAATTTGGTCAGAATACGCGTGGCATTACTAACAGGTATGCACTAACTTCTTTATAATCGATTGCCGTGGTAATAGCCCTTGTAGTAGTATAAATGGAGACCATTTAACCATACATTACTACTATATACAATTTCCTGAATCCAATAATTTAATTTCAATAGTATATTATTAAGGTACATTAAAACGTCTGAGAAGCACGTTTTGCAGAAAATATTAACTACAATACTACTATATAAAATTTATCTGAATCCAAAAATTTAATTTTAATAGTGTAGTATTAAGGTACGTTAAAACGTTTGAAAAGCACGTTTTGCAGTTAATATTAAATACAAAAAATATTATTGGGCTACCGTGATTGCTAGTGCCAATCAGAGTTTAATAAATTTGGTCAGAATATGCATTCCATCACTAACAGGAGTTCAATAAGTAGCTTAAAATCGATTGCTGTTGTAATAGGATTATAGTAGTAAATATGGAGACCATTTAATGATACATCACTGCTATATAGAATTTCTCTATATCCACAAAATTTAATTTCAATAGTATGGTATTAAGGTAGGTTAAAATGCCTGAAAAGCAAGTTTTGCAGTAAGTGTTAACTACAGAAATTTTTTTTGTGCTACCGTGATAGCTAAGGCCGATCAAAATTTAATAAATTTGGTCAGAATACGCGTGGCATTACTAACAGGTATGCACTAACTTCTTTATAATCGATTGCCGTGGTAATAGCCTTTGTAGTAGTATAAATGGAGACCATTTAACCATACATTACTACTATATACAATTTCCTGAATCCAAAAATTTAATATCAATAGTATAGTATTAAGGTACATTAAAACGTCTGAAAAGCACGTTTTGCTGAAAATATTAACTACAATACTACTATATAAAATTTATCTGAATCCAAAAATTTAATTTTAATAGTGTAGTATTAAGGTGCGTTAAAACGTTTGAAAAACACGTTTTGCAGTTAATATTAAATACAAAAAATATTATTGGGCTACCGTGATTGCTAGTGCAGATCAGAGTTTAATAAATTTGGTCAGAATATGCATTCCATCACTAACAGGAGTTCAATAAGTAGCTTAAAATCGATTGCTGTTGTAATAGGATTATAGTAGTAAATATGGAGACCATTTAATGATACATCACTGCTATATAGAATTTCTCTATATCCAAAAAATTTAATTTCAATAGTATGGTATTAAGGTAGGTTAAAATGCCTGAAAAGCAAGTTTTGCAGTAAGTGTTAACTACAGAAAATTTTTTTGTGCTACCGTGATAGCTAAGGCCGATCAAAATTTAATAAATTTGGTCAGAATACGCGTGGCATTACTAACAGGTATGCACTAACTTCTTTATAATCGATTGCCGTGGTAATAGCCCTTGTAGTAGTATAAATGGAGACCATTTAACCATACATTACTACTATATACAATTTCCTGAATCCAAAAATTTAATATCAATAGTATAGTATTAAGGTACATTAAAACGTCTGAAAAGCACGTTTTGCTGAAAATATTAACTACAATACTACTATATAAAATTTATCTGAATCCAAAAATTTAATTTTAATAGTGTAGTATTAAGGTACGTTAAAACGTTTGAAAAGCACGTTTTGCAGTTAATATTAAATACAAAAAATATTATTGGGCTACCGTGATTGCTAGTGCCGATCAGAGTTTAATAAATTTGGTCAGAATATGCATTCCATCACTAACAGGAGTTCAATAAGTAGCTTAAAATCGATTGCTGTTGTAATAGGATTATAGTAGTAAATATGGAGACCATTTAATGATACATCACTGCTATATAGAATTTCTCTATATCCAAAAAATTTAATTTCAATAGTATGTATTAAGGTAGGTTAAAATGCCTGAAAAGCAAGTTTTGCAGTAAGTGTTAACTACAGAAATTTTTTTTGTGCTACCGTGATAGCTAAGGCCGATCAAAATTTAATAAATTTGGTCAGAATACGCGTGCATTACTAACAGGTATGCACTAACTTCTTTATAATCGATTGCCGTGGTAATAGCCTTTGTAGTAGTATAAATGGAGACCATTTAACCATACATTACTACTATATACAATTTCCTGAATCCAAAAATTTAATATCAATAGTATAGTATTAAGGTACATTAAAACGTCTGAAAAGCACGTTTTGCTGAAAATATTAACTACAATACTACTATATAAAATTTATCTGAATCCAAAATTTAATTTTAATAGTGTAGTATTAAGGTGCGTTAAAACGTTTGAAAAACACGTTTTGCAGTTAATATTAAATACAAAAAATATTATTGGGCTACCGTGATTGCTAGTGCCGATCAGAGTTTAATAAATTTGGTCAGAATATGCATTCCATCACTAACAGGAGTTCAATAAGTAGCTTAAAATCGATTGCTGTTGTAATAGGATTATAGTAGTAAATATGGAGACCATATAATGATACATCACTGCTATATAGAATTTCTCTATATCCAAAAAATTTAATTTCAATAGTATGGTATTAAGGTAGGTTAAAATGCCTGAAAAGCAAGTTTTGCAGTAAGTGTTAACTACAGAAAATTTTTTTGTGCTACCGTGATAGCTAAGGCCGATCAAAATTTAATAAATTTGGTCAGAATACGCGTGGCATTACTAACAGGTATGCACTAACTTCTTTATAATCGATTGCCGTGGTAATAGCCCTTGTAGTAGTATAAATGGAGACCATTTAACCATACATTACTACTATATACAATTTCCTGAATCCAAAAATTTAATATCAATAGTATAGTATTAAGGTACATTAAAAACGTCTGAAAAGCACGTTTTGCTGAAAATATTAACTACAATACTACTATATAAAATTTATCTGAATCCAAAAATTTAATTTTAATAGTGTAGTATTAAGGTACGTTAAACGTTTGAAAAGCACGTTTTGCAGTTAATATTAAATACAAAAAATATTATTGGGCTACCGTGATTGCTAGTGCCGATCAGAGTTTAATAAATTTGGTCAGATATGCATTCCATCACTAACAGGAGTTCAATAAGTAGCTTAAAATCGATTGCTGTTGTAATAGGATTATAGTAGTAAATATGGAGACCATTTAATGATACATCACTGCTATATAGAATTTCTCTATATCCAAAAAATTTAATTTCAATAGTATGGTATTAAGGTAGGTTAAAATGCCTGAAAAGCAAGTTTTGCAGTAAGTGTTAACTACAGAAATTTTTTTGTGCTACCGTGATAGCTAAGGCCGATCAAAATTTAATAAATTTGGTCAGAATACGCGTGGCATTACTAACAGGTATGCACTAACTTCTTTATAAACGGATTGCCGTGGTAATAGCCTTTGTAGTAGTATAAATGGAGACCATTTAACCATACATTACTACTATATACAATTTCCTGAATCCAAAAATTTAATATCAATAGTATAGTATTAAGGTACATTAAAACGTCTGAAAAGCACGTTTTGCTGAAAATATTAACTACAATACTACTATATAAAATTTATCTGAATCCAAAAATTTAATTTTAATAGTGTAGTATTAAGGTACGTTAAAACGTTTGAAAAGCACGTTTTGCAGTTAATATTAAATACAAAAAATATTATTGGGCTACCGTGATTGCTAGTGCCGATCAGAGTTTAATAAATTTGGTCAGAATATGCATTCCATCACTAACAGGAGTTCAATAAGTAGCTTAAAATCGATTGCTGTTGTAATAGGATTATAGTAGTAAATATGGAGACCATTTAATGATACATCACTGCTATATAGAATTTCTCTATATCCAAAAATTTAATTTCAATAGTATGGTATTAAGGTAGGTTAAAATGCCTGAAAAGCAAGTTTTGCAGTAAGTGTAACTACAGAAAATTTTTTTTGTGCTACCGTGATAGCTAAGGCCGATCAAAATTTAATAAATTTGGTCAGAATACGCGTGGCATTACTAACAGGTATGCACTAACTTCTTTATAATCGATTGCCGTGGTAATAGCCTTTGTAGTAGTATAAATGGAGACCATTTAACCATACATTACTACTATATACAATTTCCTGAATCCAAAAATTTAATATCAATAGTATAGTATTAAGGTACATTAAAACGTCTGAAAAGCACGTTTTGCTGAAAATATTAACTACAATACTACTATATAAAATTTATCTGAATCCAAAAATTTAATTTTAATAGTGTAGTATTAAGGTGCGTTAAAACGTTTGAAAAACACGTTTTGCAGTTAATATTAAATACAAAAAATATTATTGGGCTACCGTGATGCTAGTGCAGATCAGAGTTTAATAAATTTGGTCAGAATATGCATTCCATCACTAACAGGAGTTCAATAAGTAGCTTAAAATCGATTGCTGTTGTAATAGGATTATAGTAGTAAATATGGAGACCATTTAATGATACATCACTGCTATATAGAATTTCTCTATATCCAAAAAATTTAATTTCAATAGTATGGTATTAAGGTAGGTTAAAATGCCTGAAAAGCAAGTTTTGCAGTAAGTGTTAACTACAGAAAATTTTTTGTGCTACCGTGATAGCTAAGGCCGATCAAAATTTAATAAATTTGGTCAGAATACGCGTGGCATTACTAACAGGTATGCACTAACTTCTTTATAATCGATTGCCGTGGTAATAGCCCTTGTAGTAGTATAAATGGAGACCATTTAACCATACATTACTACTATATACAATTTCCTGAATCCAAAAATTTAATATCAATAGTATAGTATTAAGGTACATTAAAACGTCTGAAAAGCACGTTTTGCTGAAAATATTAACTACAATACTACTATATAAAATTTATCTGAATCCAAAAATTTAATTTTAATAGTGTAGTATTAAGGTACGTTAAAACGTTTGAAAAGCACGTTTTGCAGTTAATATTAAATACAAAAAATATTATTGGGCTACCGTGATTGCTAGTGCCGATCAGAGTTTAATAAATTTGGTCAGAATATGCATTCCATCACTAACAGGAGTTCAATAAGTAGCTTAAAATCGATTGCTGTTGTAATAGGATTATAGTAGTAAATATGGAGACCATTTAATGATACATCACTGCTATATAGAATTTCTCTATATCCAAAAAATTTATTTCAATAGTATGGTATTAAGGTAGGTTAAAATGCCTGAAAAGCAAGTTTTGCAGTAAGTGTTAACTACAGAAATTTTTTTTGTGCTACCGTGATAGCTAAGGCCGATCAAAATTTAATAAATTTGGTCAGAATACGCGTGGCATTACTAACAGGTATGCACTAACTTCTTTATAATCGATTGCCGTGGTAATAGCCCTTGTAGTAGTATAAATGGAGACCATTTAACCTACATTACTACTATATACAATTTCCTGAATCCAATAATTTAATTTCAATAGTATATTATTAAGGTACATTAAAACGTCTGAGAAGCACGTTTTGCAGAAAATATTAACTACAATACTACTATATAAAATTTATCTGAATCCAAAAAATTTAATTTTAATAGTGTAGTATTAAGGTACGTTAAAACGTTTGAAAAGCACGTTTTGCAGTTAATATTAAATACAAAAAATATTATTGGGCTACCGTGATTGCTAGTGCCAATCAGAGTTTAATTAAATTTGGTCAGAATATGCATTCCATCACTAACAAGGAGTTCAATAAGTAGCTTAAAATCGATTGCTGTTGTAATAGGATTATAGTAGTAAATATGGAGACCATTTAATGATACATCACTGCTATATAGAATTTCTCTATATCCAAAAAATTTAATTTCAATAGTATGGTATTAAGGTAGGTTAAAATGCCTGAAAAGCAAGTTTTGCAGTAAGTGTTAACTACAGAAAATTTTTTGTGCTACCGTGATAGCTAAGGCGATCAAAATTTAATAAATTTGGTCAGAATACGCGTGGCATTACTAACAGGTATGCACTAACTTCTTTATAATCGATTGCCGTGGTAATAGCCTTTGTAGTAGTATAAATGGAGACCATTAACCATACATTACTACTATATACAATTTCCTGAATCCAAAAATTTAATATCAATAGTATAGTATTAAGGTACATTAAAACGTCTGAAAAGCACGTTTGCTGAAAATATTAACTACAATACTACTATATAAAATTTATCTGAATCCAAAAATTTAATTTTAATAGTGTAGTATTAAGGTACATTAAAACGTCTGAAAAGCACGTTTTGCTGAAAATATTAACTACAATACTACTATATAAAATTTCCCCTGAATCCAAAAATTTTGTTTTAATAGTGTAGTATTAATGTACGTTAAAACGTTTGAAAAGCACGTTTTGCAGTTAATATTACATACAAAAAATATTATTGGGCTACCGTGATTGCTAGTGCAGATCAGAGTTTAATAAATTTGATCAGAATATGCATTCCATCACTAACAGGAGTTCAATAAGTAGCTTAAAATCGATTGCTGTTGTAATAGGATTATAGTAGTAAATATGGAGACCATTTAATGATACATCACTGCTATATAGAATTTCTCTATATCCAAAAAATTTAATTTCAATAGTATGGTATTAAGTAGGTTAAAATGCCTGAAAAGCAAGTTTTGCAGTAAGTGTTAACTACAGAAAATTTTTTTGTGCTACCGTGATAGCTAAGGCCGATCAAATTTAATAAATTTGGTCAGAATACGCGTGGCATTACTAACAGGTATGCACTAACTTCTTTATAATCGATTGCCGTGGTAATAGCC
>CALNHX010004790.1:0-119825 GCA_940337035.1 Agriotes lineatus
TATGCTACATATGCGACAACATTTTATTATGGATTTCTCAAAAGATGTCACTCCTGATAAACGTTTGTGCATTCTCTAGAAGTCATTTTACGCGTCTGTTACTTGTCAGGTGACTTACGGTTTGGCGAGAAATTTTAATATTTTGAAAAGATCTTAGAAAAACGGGTCAATTGCGAAAATATAAAAAAGGCTAAGAAAAAGTGTTCAAAATTTATTTTTAAGGCCATACGAAAAGTTTGAAGCAAAGCTAATAACGTGGTTACAATAGCAGTTTTTTTGCCAAATTTATTAGTTAGGTATATAAAAACACTTTTTTGGGCTTACCATAGTATTACAATTGACCCGTTTCTCTATTTTTTTTTCAGATTATTTAAATTTCGCGCCACACCCTAAGTCACTTGACAAATAGAACAATCGTAAAACGACTTCCAGAAGATGCACAAACTTTTATCAAGAATGAAATTTTTTTAGAAACCAATAATAAATAATTTTCCCGTATATAACATACTTTTTGGCGGTCACTGTATTAGATAGCGTTTGTCTTTACAAAATAGGAAAGTCCAAACGAACGGTTTCGTTAATTTTTATGCCCTTGGCATTTTGCCGATACGTCTAGCAATGTTTCAAGTTCATTTTTAAACTTACGAACAAAGCCGACGGTGGAGGTTATGGACACGGTGGAGGTTATGGCCCAAATCGTCGGTGGGCGTTATGGACACGGTGGAGGTTATGGACATGGTGGGCGTTATGAACAGTGGAGGTTGTGTCCTAGACCCGCGTAAGATATGTAGTTTGCGGCCCCTTTGCAGTGGAACAAGTAAGCTTTCGAAGTCGGTCCGCGGTGTTCTGCAGATTTTTGCAATAAACTACTGTAATTGCTTGATTTTGTTTGTGTAGAATAGGGACTGCGCTTTGACGTGAAGCGCATGTCCCTTATTTAAACTATTTTCTAGTTATTGCTACCAGCGGCCCTCAAAATTCTCAATTTCAGTCCTAAAAACGAACATTGCTATGAAATCAACATCAAATTTATATCTCTCTTGCCTGAATATGTTAAGCAATACTTGAGTGTAAATACAATAATTGTATCACCTACTGATAACGTTTTATAATTTCCTATAAAATTTCTAGATAGGATAGGATAGGATCAATACATATTCCCTTGAAAATGTTAAATGTGTGTACGGGTTTAATAGATAAGATAAGATTAATAGTATGTCATTTATTTTAGAACTGCTTAGATTTGGTATAAAATAAACAAGCCACGGACAGAAGAGTATCATTACCTTGTATTGATTAACACATTCCAATGTTGCAATACCTTTTTACTTCCTTTTACAATAAAGGAAGTATTGGATTCACCCCAAAAATTCGAAATTAAGTTTTCAACAGATTTTCACGTTTTAGAGTCTGTCTGTGTGTTTGGCTGTGTGTCTGTTGTCTGTGTGTCTGTCTGTGAACAGAATATCTCAGAAACTGAAAGAGGTATGGCGTTGAATCTTCATATATAAGTTTTGTGTACTATGTAGATGCGACAGCAAGTTTTTGAAGAAAATCGCATAACCGAAAGTAGGTGTTGACCCTTGTGATTTTTCAGTTTTTTTCGATTTTTTCAAAAACGGCACTAACGATTTTTTTTTAACTTTTATTACATTTTTAATGTGTATTGATCTATATATATATATATATAGCTTATATTAGGCCTTATAGGCCCATAGCTTGTTGGACTATTGTCCTCCATTCCTTTCTGTCCTTTGATTTTTCTGCCCAGTTTCTTACTCCTATCTTCTCCAGGTCTTCCCTTACTGCCTCCAGCCATCTTTTTCTAGGTCTTCCTCTCCTACGTGTGCTTTCTAAGCCTCCGCGCAGTACGATTTTTGTGGTTCTTTCTTGTGCTAACCTTTCGATGTGTCCCAGCCATCTCACCCTTTGTGCTTTGATTACCCCTATGATACTCGGTTCTCCATACAGTTGTCTGACCACCTCGTTGGTTCTCCTTTCCCATGTTTCTCCTACTCTTCTTCCTCCATAGATCCTTCGTAGTATTTTTCTCTCCCATACCTCGAGTCTATTCTGGTCTGCTTTGTTCATCACCCACGTCTCGCACGCATACGTTACCGTCGGTCTTATTACTGTTCTGTATACTCTAACTTTAGTCCCCCGCGTCACGTTTTTTGCTCGTATCACATCATTTAGAGCGCCCGCACATCTGTCACCTTTCACTATTCTTGCCCCGATTTCCCTACTACCGTACCGGCGTGAAAACAGCAGCCAAAAGATAGCAGCTAATTTTAACGACGATGCCCGAAGCAACCACAAAATCAAAAAAATGTAGATAGCCACACACAATACCACGTATAAGCTATTATTCGATTTTCTTAGTTTAAAAAGCATACACAGCCAGAAATACGTAAGGAATAAATATCTATATTAACAATAATATCCTAACAACTAAATAAAAGCTGTAATACATGCAAGCTGTCGAAGAGAGTAGCAGCCAACCCCAAAATATTCAAAAATTATTTACGAGAAAACTGTACATGGTGCCACGATTAAACTTATACATAAATTAAGTTGCCCCATAACCAATCTAACAGTGCCCCTGCGAAACACTCGCAAGCCGTCGAAGGGGGTAGCAGCCAACCCCAAAATATTCAAAAATTAATTACGAGAAAACTATACATGGTGCCACGATTAAACTTATACATAAATTAAGTTGCCCCATAACCAATCTAACAGTGCCCCTGCGAAACACTCGCAAGCCGTCGAAGGGGGTAGCAGCCAACCCCAAAATATTCAAAAATTAATTACGAGAAAACTGTACATGGTGCCACGATTAAACTTATACATAAATTAAGTTGGCCCATAACCAATCTAACAGTGCCCCTGCGAAACACTCGCAGGCCGTCGAAGGGGGTAGCAGCCAACCCCAAAATATTCAAAAATTATTTACGAGAAAACTGTACATGGTGCCACGATTAAACTTATACATAAATTAAGTTGGCCCATAACCAATCTAACAGTGCCCTTGCGAAACACTCGCAAGCCGTCGAAAAGGGTAGCAGCCAACCCCAAAATATTCAAAAATTAATTACGAGAAAACTATACATGGTGCCACGATTAAACTTATACATAAATTAAGTTGCCCCATAACCAATCTAACAGTGCCCCTGCGAAACACTCGCAGGCCGTCGAAGGGGGTAGCAGCCAACCCCAAAATATTCAAAAATTATTTACGAGAAAACTGTACATGGTGCCACGATTAAACTTATACATAAATTAAGTTGGCCCATAACCAATCTAACAGTGCCCCTGCGAAACACTCGCAAGCCGTCGAAAAGGGTAGCAGCCAACCCCAAAATATTCAAAAATTAATTACGAGAAAACTATACATGGTGCCACGATTAAACTTATACATAAATTAAGTTGCCCCATAACCAATCTAACAGTGCCCCTGCGAAACACTCGCAAGCCGTCGAAGGGGGTAGCAGCCAACCCCAAAATATCCAAAAATTAATTACGAGAAAACTATACATGGTGCCACGATTAAACTTATACATAAATTAAGTTGCCCCATAACCAATCTAACAGTGCCCCTGCGAAACACTCGCAGGCCGTTGAAGGGGGTAGCAGCCAACCCCAAAATATTCAAAAATTATTTACGAGAAAACTGTACACGGTGCCACGATTAAACTTATACATAAATTAAGTTGCCCCATAACCAATCTAACAGTGCCCCTGCGAAACACTCGCAAGCCGTCGAAGGGGGTAGCAGCCAACCCAAAATATTCAAAAATTAATTACGAGAAAACTATACATGATGCCACGATTAAACTTATACATAAATTAAGTTGCCCCATAACCAATCTAACAGTGCCCCTGCGAAACACTCGCAGGCCGTCGAAGGGGTTAGCAGCCAACCCCAAAATATTCAAAATTATTTACGAGAAAACTGTACATGGTGCCACGATTAAACTTATACATAAATTAAGTTGGCCCATAACCAATCTAACAGTGCCCTTGCGAAACACTCGCAAGCCGTCGAAGGGGGTAGCAGCCAACCCCAAAATATTCAAAAAATAATTACGATAAATTAAGTTGCCCCATAACCAATCTAACAGTGATCCTGCAAAACACTCGCAGGCCGTCGAAGGGGGTAGCAGCCAACCCCAAAATATTCAAAAATTATTTACGAGAAAACTGTACATGGTGCCACGATTAAACTTATACATAAATTAAGTTGGCCCATAACCAATCTAACAGTGCCCCTGCGAAACACTCGCAAGCCGTCGAAGGGGGTAGCAGCCAACCCCAAAATATTCAAAAATTATTTACGAGAAAACTGTACATGGTGCCACGATTAAACTTATACATAAATTAAGTTGCCCCATAACCAATCTAACAGTGCCCCTGCCAAACACTCGCAAGCCGTCGAAGGGGGTAGCAGCCAACCCCAAAATATTCAAAAATTATTTACGAGAAAACTGTACATGGTGCCACGATTAAACTTATACATAAATTAAGTTGGCCCATAACCAATCTAACAGTGCCGCTGCGAAACACTCGCAAGCCGTCGAAGGGGGTAGCAGCCAACCCCAAAGTATTCAAAAATTATTTACGAGAAAACTGTACATGGTGCCACGATTAAACTTATACATAAATTAAGTTGGCCCATAACCAATCTAACAGTGCCCCTGCGAAACACGCGCAAGCCGTCAAAGGGGGTAGCAGCCAACCCCAAAATATTCAAAATTAATTACGAGAAAACTATACATGGTGCCACGATTAAACTGATACATAAATTAAGTTGCCTCATAACTAATCTAACAGTGCCCCTGCGAAACACTCGCAGGCCGTAGAAGGGGGTAGCAGCCAACCCCAAAATATTCAAAAATTATTTACGAGAAAACTGTACATGGTGCCACGATTAAACTTATACATAAATTAAGTTGGCCCATAACCAATCTAACAGTGCCCCTGTGAAACATTCGCAAGCCGTCGAAGGGGGTAGCAGCCAACCCCAAAATATTCAAAAATTAATTACGAGAAAACTATACATGGTGCCACGATTAAACTTATACATAAATTAAGTTGCCCCATAACCAATCTAACAGTGCCCCTGCGAAACACTCGCAAGCCGTCGAAGGGGGTAGCAGCCAACCCCAAAATATTCAAAAATTAATTACGAGAAAACTATACATGGTGCCACGATTAAACTGATACATAAATTAAGTTGCCCCATAACCAATCTAACAGTGCCCCTGCGAAACACTCGCAGGCCGTCGAAGGGGGTAGCAGCCAACCCCAAAATATTCAAAAATTATTTACGAGAAAACTGTACATGGTGCCACGATTAAACTTATACATAAATTAAGTTGGCCCATAACCAATCTAACAGTGCCCCTGCGAAACACTCGCAAGCCGTCGAAAAGGGTAGCAGCCAACCCCAAAATATTCAAAAATTAATTACGAGAAAACTATACATGGTGCCACGATTAAACTTATACATAAATTAAGTTGCCCCATAACCAATCTAACAGTGCCCCTGCGAAACACTCGCAAGCCGTCGAAGGGGGTAGCAGCCAACCCCAAAATATTCAAAAATTATTTACGAGAAAACTGTACATGGTGCCACGATTAAACTTATACATAAATTAAGTTGGCCCATAACCAATCTAACAGTGCCCTTGCGAAACACTCGCAAGCCGTCGAAGGGGGTAGCAGCCAACCCCAAAATATTCAAAAAATAATTACGATAAATTAAGTTGCCCCATAACCAATCTAACAGTGATCCTGCAAAACACTCGCAGGCCGTCGAAGGGGGTAGCAGCCAACCCCAAAATATTCAAAAATTATTTACGAGAAAACTGTACATGGTGCCACGATTAAACTTATACATAAATTAAGTTGGCCCATAACCAATCTAACAGTGCCCCTGCGAAACACTCGCAAGCCGTCGAAGGGGGTAGCAGCCAACCCCAAAATATTCAAAAATTATTTACGAGAAAACTGTACATGGTGCCACGATTAAACTTATACATAAATTAAGTTGCCCCATAACCAATCTAACAGTGCCCCTGCCAAACACTCGCAAGCCGTCGAAGGGGGTAGCAGCCAACCCCAAAATATTCAAAAATTATTTACGAGAAAACTGTACATGGTGCCACGATTAAACTTATACATAAATTAAGTTGGCCCATAACCAATCTAACAGTGTCGCTGCGAAACACTCGCAAGCCGTCGAAGGGGGTAGCAGCCAACCCCAAAGTATTCAAAAATTATTTACGAGAAAACTGTACATGGTGCCACGATTAAACTTATACATAAATTAAGTTGGCCCATAACCAATCTAACAGTGCCCCTGCGAAACACGCGCAAGCCGTCAAAGGGGGTAGCAGCCAACCCCAAAATATTCAAAAATTAATTACGAGAAAACTATACATGGTGCCACGATTAAACTGATACATAAATTAAGTTGCCTCATAACTAATCTAACAGTGCCCCTGCGAAACACTCGCAGGCCGTAGAAGGGGGTAGCAGCCAACCCCAAAATATTCAAAAATTATTTACGAGAAAACTGTACATGGTGCCACGATTAAACTTATACATAAATTAAGTTGGCCCATAACCAATCTAACAGTGCCCCTGTGAAACATTCGCAAGCCGTCGAAGGGGGTAGCAGCCAACCCCAAAATATTCAAAAATTAATTACGAGAAAACTATACATGGTGCCACGATTAAACTTATACATAAATTAAGTTGCCCCATAACCAATCTAACAGTGCCCCTGCGAAACACTCGCAAGCCGTCGAAGGGGGTAGCAGCCAACCCCAAAATATTCAAAAATTAATTACGAGAAAACTATACATGGTGCCACGATTAAACTGATACATAAATTAAGTTGCCCCATAACCAATCTAACAGTGCCCCTGCGAAACACTCGCAGGCCGTCGAAGGGGGTAGCAGCCAACCCCAAAATATTCAAAAATTATTTACGAGAAAACTGTACATGGTGCCACGATTAAACTTATACATAAATTAAGTTGGCCCATAACCAATCTAACAGTGCCCCTGCGAAACACTCGCAAGCCGTCGAAAAGGGTAGCAGCCAACCCCAAAATATTCAAAAATTAATTACGAGAAAACTATACATGGTGCCACGATTAAACTTATACATAAATTAAGTTGCCCCATAACCAATCTAACAGTGCCCCTGCGAAACACTCGCAAGCCGTCGAAGGGGGTAGCAGCCAACCCCAAAATATCCAAAAATTAATTACGAGAAAACTATACATGGTGCCACGATTAAACTTATACATAAATTAAGTTGCCCCATAACCAATCTAACAGTGCCCCTGCGAAACACTCGCAGGCCGTTGAAGGGGGTAGCAGCCAACCCCAAAATATTCAAAAATTATTTACGAGAAAACTGTACACGGTGCCACGATTAAACTTATACATAAATTAAGTTGCCCCATAACCAATCTAACAGTGCCCCTGCGAAACACTCGCAAGCCGTCGAAGGGGGTAGCAGCCAACCCCAAAATATTCAAAAATTAATTACGAGGAAACTATACATGATGCCACGATTAAACTTATACATAAATTAAGTTGCCCCATAACCAATCTAACAGTGCCCCTGCGAAACACTCGCAGGCCGTCGAAGGGGTTAGCAGCCAACCCCAAAATATTCAAAAATTATTTACGAGAAAACTGTACATGGTGCCACGATTAAACTTATACATAAATTAAGTTGGCCCATAACCAATCTAACAGTGCCCTTGCGAAACACTCGCAAGCCGTCGAAGGGGGTAGCAGCCAACCCCAAAATATTCAAAAAATAATTACGATAAATTAAGTTGCCCCATAACCAATCTAACAGTGATCCTGCAAAACACTCGCAGGCCGTCGAAGGGGGTAGCAGCCAACCCCAAAATATTCAAAAATTATTTACGAGAAAACTGTACATGGTGCCACGATTAAACTTATACATAAATTAAGTTGGCCCATAACCAATCTAACAGTGCCCTTGCGAAACACTCGCAAGCCGTCGAAGGGGGTAGCAGCCAACCCCAAAATATTCAAAAAATAATTACGATAAATTAAGTTGCCCCATAACCAATCTAACAGTGATCCTGCAAAACACTCGCAGGCCGTCGAAGGGGGTAGCAGCCAACCCCAAAATATTCAAAAATTATTTACGAGAAAACTGTACATGGTGCCACGATTAAACTTATACATAAATTAAGTTGGCCCATAACCAATCTAACAGTGCCCCTGCGAAACACTCGCAAGCCGTCGAAGGGGGTAGCAGCCAACCCCAAAATATTCAAAAATTATTTACGAGAAAACTGTACATGGTGCCACGATTAAACTTATACATAAATTAAGTTGCCCCATAACCAATCTAACAGTGCCCCTGCCAAACACTCGCAAGCCGTCGAAGGGGGTAGCAGCCAACCCCAAAATATTCAAAAATTATTTACGAGAAAACTGTACATGGTGCCACGATTAAACTTATACATAAATTAAGTTGGCCCATAACCAATCTAACAGTGCCGCTGCGAAACACTCGCAAGCCGTCGAAGGGGGTAGCAGCCAACCCCAAAGTATTCAAAAATTATTTACGAGAAAACTGTACATGGTGCCACGATTAAACTTATACATAAATTAAGTTGGCCCATAACCAATCTAACAGTGCCCCTGCGAAACACGCGCAAGCCGTCAAAGGGGGTAGCAGCCAACCCCAAAATATTCAAAAATTAATTACGAGAAAACTATACATGGTGCCACGATTAAACTGATACATAAATTAAGTTGCCTCATAACTAATCTAACAGTGCCCCTGCGAAACACTCGCAGGCCGTAGAAGGGGGTAGCAGCCAACCCCAAAATATTCAAAAATTATTTACGAGAAAACTGTACATGGTGCCACGATTAAACTTATACATAAATTAAGTTGGCCCATAACCAATCTAACAGTGCCCCTGTGAAACATTCGCAAGCCGTCGAAGGGGGTAGCAGCCAACCCCAAAATATTCAAAAATTAATTACGAGAAAACTATACATGGTGCCACGATTAAACTTATACATAAATTAAGTTGCCCCATAACCAATCTAACAGTGCCCCTGCGAAACACTCGCAAGCCGTCGAAGGGGGTAGCAGCCAACCCCAAAATATTCAAAAATTAATTACGAGAAAACTATACATGGTGCCACGATTAAACTGATACATAAATTAAGTTGCCCCATAACCAATCTAACAGTGCCCCTGCGAAACACTCGCAGGCCGTCGAAGGGGGTAGCAGCCAACCCCAAAATATTCAAAAATTATTTACGAGAAAACTGTACATGGTGCCACGATTAAACTTATACATAAATTAAGTTGGCCCATAACCAATCTAACAGTGCCCCTGCGAAACACTCGCAAGCCGTCGAAAAGGGTAGCAGCCAACCCCAAAATATTCAAAAATTAATTACGAGAAAACTATACATGGTGCCACGATTAAACTTATACATAAATTAAGTTGCCCCATAACCAATCTAACAGTGCCCCTGCGAAACACTCGCAAGCCGTCGAAGGGGGTAGCAGCCAACCCCAAAATATCCAAAAATTAATTACGAGAAAACTATACATGGTGCCACGATTAAACTTATACATAAATTAAGTTGCCCCATAACCAATCTAACAGTGCCCCTGCGAAACACTCGCAGGCCGTTGAAGGGGGTAGCAGCCAACCCCAAAATATTCAAAAATTATTTACGAGAAAACTGTACACGGTGCCACGATTAAACTTATACATAAATTAAGTTGCCCCATAACCAATCTAACAGTGCCCCTGCGAAACACTCGCAAGCCGTCGAAGGGGGTAGCAGCCAACCCCAAAATATTCAAAAATTAATTACGAGAAAACTATACATGATGCCACGATTAAACTTATACATAAATTAAGTTGCCCCATAACCAATCTAACAGTGCCCCTGCGAAACACTCGCAGGCCGTCGAAGGGGTTAGCAGCCAACCCCAAAATATTCAAAAATTATTTACGAGAAAACTGTACATGGTGCCACGATTAAACTTATACATAAATTAAGTTGGCCCATAACCAATCTAACAGTGCCCTTGCGAAACACTCGCAAGCCGTCGAAGGGGGTAGCAGCCAACCCCAAAATATTCAAAAAATAATTACGATAAATTAAGTTGCCCCATAACCAATCTAACAGTGATCCTGCAAAACACTCGCAGGCCGTCGAAGGGGGTAGCAGCCAACCCCAAAATATTCAAAAATTATTTACGAGAAAACTGTACATGGTGCCACGATTAAACTTATACATAAATTAAGTTGGCCCATAACCAATCTAACAGTGCCCCTGCGAAACACTCGCAAGCCGTCGAAGGGGGTAGCAGCCAACCCCAAAATATTCAAAAATTATTTACGAGAAAACTGTACATGGTGCCACGATTAAACTTATACATAAATTAAGTTGCCCCATAACCAATCTAACAGTGCCCCTGCCAAACACTCGCAAGCCGTCGAAGGGGGTAGCAGCCAACCCCAAAATATTCAAAAATTATTTACGAGAAAACTGTACATGGTGCCACGATTAAACTTATACATAAATTAAGTTGGCCCATAACCAATCTAACAGTGCCGCTGCGAAACACTCGCAAGCCGTCGAAGGGGGTAGCAGCCAACCCCAAAGTATTCAAAAATTATTTACGAGAAAACTGTACATGGTGCCACGATTAAACTTATACATAAATTAAGTTGGCCCATAACCAATCTAACAGTGCCCCTGCGAAACACGCGCAAGCCGTCAAAGGGGGTAGCAGCCAACCCCAAAATATTCAAAAATTAATTACGAGAAAACTATACATGGTGCCACGATTAAACTGATACATAAATTAAGTTGCCCCATAACTAATCTAACAGTGCCCCTGCGAAACACTCGCAGGCCGTAGAAGGGGGTAGCAGCCAACCCCAAAATATTCAAAAATTATTTACGAGAAAACTGTACATGGTGCCACGATTAAACTTATACATAAATTAAGTTGGCCCATAACCAATCTAACAGTGCCCCTGTGAAACATTCGCAAGCCGTCGAAGGGGGTAGCAGCCAACCCCAAAATATTCAAAAATTAATTACGAGAAAACTATACATGGTGCCACGATTAAACTTATACATAAATTAAGTTGCCCCATAACCAATCTAACAGTGCCCCTGCGAAACACTCGCAAGCCGTCGAAGGGGGTAGCAGCCAACCCCAAAATATTCAAAAATTAATTACGAGAAAACTATACATGGTGCCACGATTAAACTTATACATAAATTAAGTTGCCCCATAACCAATCTAACAGTGCCCCTGCGAAACACTCGCAAGCCGTCGAAGGGGGTAGCAGCCAACCCCAAAATATTCAAAAATTAATTACGAGAAAACTATACATGATGCCACGATTAAACTTATACATAAATTAAGTTGCCCCATAACCAATCTAACAGTGCCCCTGCGAAACACTCGCAGGCCGTCGAAGGGGGTAGCAGCCAACCCCAAAATATTCAAAAATTATTTACGAGAAAGCTGTACATGGTGCCACGATTAAACTTATACATAAATTAAGTTGGCCCATAACCAATCTAACAGTGCCCTTGCGAAACACTCGCAAGCCGTCGAAGGGGGTAGCAGCCAACCCCAAAATATTCAAAAATTAATTACGAGAAAACTATACATGGTGCCACGATTAAACTTATACATAAATTAAGTTGCCCCATAGCCAATCTAACAGTGCCCCTGCGAAACACTCGCAGGCCGTCGAAGGGGGTAGCAGCCAACCCCAAAATATTCAAAAATTATTTACGAGAAAACTGTACTTGGTGCCACGATTAAACTTATACATAAATTAAGTTGGCCCATAACCAATCTAACAGTGCCCCTGCGAAACACTCGCAAGCCGTCGAAGGGGGTAGCAGCCAACCCCAAAATATTCAAAAATTAATTACGAGAAAACTGTACATGGTGCCACGATTAAACTTATACATAAATTAAGTTGGCCCATAACCAATCTAACAGTGCCGCTGCGAAACACTCGCAAGCCGTCGAAGGGGGTAGCAGCCAACCCCAAAGTATTCAAAAATTATTTACGAGAAAACTGTACATGGTGCCACGATTAAACTTATACATAAATTAAGTTGGCCCATAACCAATCTAACAGTGCCCTTGCGAAACACTCGCAAGCCGTCGAAGGGGGTAGCAGCCAACCCCAAAATATTCAAAAAATAATTACGATAAATTAAGTTGCCCCATAACCAATCTAACAGTGATCCTGCAAAACACTCGCAGGCCGTCGAAGGGGGTAGCAGCCAACCCCAAAATATTCAAAAATTATTTACGAGAAAACTGTACATGGTGCCACGATTAAACTTATACATAAATTAAGTTGGCCCATAACCAATCTAACAGTGCCCCTGCGAAACACTCGCAAGCCGTCGAAGGGGGTAGCAGCCAACCCCAAAATATTCAAAAATTATTTACGAGAAAACTGTACATGGTGCCACGATTAAACTTATACATAAATTAAGTTGCCCCATAACCAAT
This sequence comes from Agriotes lineatus, assembly GCA_940337035.1. Taxonomy (NCBI): domain Eukaryota; kingdom Metazoa; phylum Arthropoda; class Insecta; order Coleoptera; family Elateridae; genus Agriotes; species Agriotes lineatus. The sequence continues at coordinate 12,596 of CALNHX010004790.1, forward strand.
CTAACAGTGCCCCTGCCAAACACTCGCAAGCCGTCGAAGGGGGTAGCAGCCAACCCCAAAATATTCAAAAATTATTTACGAGAAAACTGTACATGGTGCCACGATTAAACTTATACATAAATTAAGTTGGCCCATAACCAATCTAACAGTGCCGCTGCGAAACACTCGCAAGCCGTCGAAGGGGGTAGCAGCCAACCCCAAAGTATTCAAAAATTATTTACGAGAAAACTGTACATGGTGCCACGATTAAACTTATACATAAATTAAGTTGGCCCATAACCAATCTAACAGTGCCCCTGCGAAACACGCGCAAGCCGTCAAAGGGGGTAGCAGCCAACCCCAAAATATTCAAAAATTAATTACGAGAAAACTATACATGGTGCCACGATTAAACTGATACATAAATTAAGTTGCCCCATAACTAATCTAACAGTGCCCCTGCGAAAGACTCGCAGGCCGTAGAAGGGGGTAGCAGCCAACCCCAAAATATTCAAAAATTATTTACGAGAAAACTGTACATGGTGCCACGATTAAACTTATACATAAATTAAGTTGGCCCATAACCAATCTAACAGTGCCCCTGTGAAACATTCGCAAGCCGTCGAAGGGGGTAGCAGCCAACCCCAAAATATTCAAAAATTAATTACGAGAAAACTATACATGGTGCCACGATTAAACTTATACATAAATTAAGTTGCCCCATAACCAATCTAACAGTGCCCCTGCGAAACACTCGCAAGCCGTCGAAGGGGGTAGCAGCCAACCCCAAAATATTCAAAAATTAATTACGAGAAAACTATACATGGTGCCACGATTAAACTTATACATAAATTAAGTTGCCCCATAACCAATCTAACAGTGCCCCTGCGAAACACTCGCAAGCCGTCGAAGGGGGTAGCAGCCAACCCCAAAATATTCAAAAATTAATTACGAGAAAACTATACATGATGCCACGATTAAACTTATACATAAATTAAGTTGCCCCATAACCAATCTAACAGTGCCCCTGCGAAACACTCGCAGGCCGTCGAAGGGGGTAGCAGCCAACCCCAAAATATTCAAAAATTATTTACGAGAAAGCTGTACATGGTGCCACGATTAAACTTATACATAAATTAAGTTGGCCCATAACCAATCTAACAGTGCCCTTGCGAAACACTCGCAAGCCGTCGAAGGGGGTAGCAGCCAACCCCAAAATATTCAAAAATTAATTACGAGAAAACTATACATGGTGCCACGATTAAACTTATACATAAATTAAGTTGCCCCATAGCCAATCTAACAGTGCCCCTGCGAAACACTCGCAGGCCGTCGAAGGGGGTAGCAGCCAACCCCAAAATATTCAAAAATTATTTACGAGAAAACTGTACTTGGTGCCACGATTAAACTTATACATAAATTAAGTTGGCCCATAACCAATCTAACAGTGCCCCTGCGAAACACTCGCAAGCCGTCGAAGGGGGTAGCAGCCAACCCCAAAATATTCAAAAATTAATTACGAGAAAACTATACATCGTGCCACGATTAAAATTATACATAAATTAAGTTGCCCCATAACCAATCTAACAGTGCCCCTGCGAAACACTCGCAAGCCGTCGAAGGGGGTAGCAGCCAACCCCAAAATATTCAAAAATTAATTACGAGAAAACTGTACATGGTGCCACGATTAAACTTATACATAAATTAAGTTGCCCCATAACCAATCTAACAGTGCCCCTGCCAAACACTCGCAAGCCGTCGAAGGGGGTAGCAGCCAACCCCAAAATATTCAAAATTATTTACGAGAAAACTGTACATGGTGCCACGATTAAAATTATACATAAATTAAGTTGGCCCATAACCAATCTAACAGTGCCGCTGCGAAACACTCGCAAGCCGTCGAAGGGCGTAGCAGCCAACCCCAAAATATTCAAAAATTAATTACGAGAAAACTATACATGATGCCACGATTAAACTTATACATAAATTAAGTTGCCCCATAACCAATCTAACAGTGCCCCTGCGAAACACTCGCAGGCCGTCGAAGGGGGTAGCAGCCAACCCCAAAATATTCAAAAATTATTTACGAGAAAACTGTACATGGTGCCACGATTAAACTTATACATAAATTAAGTTGGCCCATAACCAATCTAACAGTGCCCTTGCGAAACACTCGCAAGCCGTCGAAGGGGGTAGCAGCCAACACCAAAATATTCAAAAATTAATTACGATAAATTAAGTTGCCCCATAACCAATCTAACAGTGATCCTGCAAAACACTCGCAGGCCGTCGAAGGGGGTAGCAGCCAACCCCAAAATATTCAAAAATTATTTACGAGAAAACTGTACATGGTGCCACGATTAAACTTATACATAAATTAAGTTGGCCCATAACCAATCTAACAGTGCCCCTGCGAAACACTCGCAAGCCGTCGAAGGGGGTAGCAGCCAACCCCAAAATATTCAAAAATTATTTACGAGAAAACTGTACATGGTGCCACGATTAAACTTATACATAAATTAAGTTGCCCCATAACCAATCTAACAGTGCCCCTGCCAAACACTCGCAAGCCGTCGAAGGGGGTAGCAGCCAACCCCAAAATATTCAAAAATTATTTACGAGAAAACTGTACATGGTGCCACGATTAAACTTATACATAAATTAAGTTGGCCCATAACCAATCTAACAGTGCCGCTGCGAAACACTCGCAAGCCGTCGAAGGGGGTAGCAGCCAACCCCAAAGTATTCAAAAATTATTTACGAGAAAACTGTACATGGTGCCACGATTAAACTTATACATAAATTAAGTTGGCCCATAACCAATCTAACAGTGCCCCTGCGAAACACGCGCAAGCCGTCAAAGGGGGTAGCAGCCAACCCCAAAATATTCAAAAATTAATTACGAGAAAACTATACATGGTGCCACGATTAAACTGATACATAAATTAAGTTGCCTCATAACTAATCTAACAGTGCCCCTGCGAAACACTCGCAGGCCGTAGAAGGGGGTAGCAGCCAACCCCAAAATATTCAAAAATTATTTACGAGAAAACTGTACATGGTGCCACGATTAAACTTATACATAAATTAAGTTGGCCCATAACCAATCTAACAGTGCCCCTGTGAAACATTCGCAAGCCGTCGAAGGGGGTAGCAGCCAACCCCAAAATATTCAAAAATTAATTACGAGAAAACTATACATGGTGCCACGATTAAACTTATACATAAATTAAGTTGCCCCATAACCAATCTAACAGTGCCCCTGCGAAACACTCGCAAGCCGTCGAAGGGGGTAGCAGCCAACCCCAAAATATTCAAAAATTAATTACGAGAAAACTATACATGGTGCCACGATTAAACTGATACATAAATTAAGTTGCCCCATAACCAATCTAACAGTGCCCCTGCGAAACACTCGCAGGCCGTCGAAGGGGGTAGCAGCCAACCCAAAATATTCAAAAATTATTTACGAGAAAACTGTACATGGTGCCACGATTAAACTTATACATAAATTAAGTTGGCCCATAACCAATCTAACAGTGCCCCTGCGAAACACTCGCAAGCCGTCGAAAAGGGTAGCAGCCAACCCCAAAATATTCAAAAATTAATTACGAGAAAACTATACATGGTGCCACGATTAAACTTATACATAAATTAAGTTGCCCCATAACCAATCTAACAGTGCCCCTGCGAAACACTCGCAAGCCGTCGAAGGGGGTAGCAGCCAACCCCAAAATATCCAAAAATTAATTACGAGAAAACTATACATGGTGCCACGATTAAACTTATACATAAATTAAGTTGCCCCATAACCAATCTAACAGTGCCCCTGCGAAACACTCGCAGGCCGTTGAAGGGGGTAGCAGCCAACCCCAAAATATTCAAAAATTATTTACGAGAAAACTGTACACGGTGCCACGATTAAACTTATACATAAATTAAGTTGCCCCATAACCAATCTAACAGTGCCCCTGCGAAACACTCGCAAGCCGTCGAAGGGGGTAGCAGCCAACCCCAAAATATTCAAAAATTAATTACGAGAAAACTATACATGATGCCACGATTAAACTTATACATAAATTAAGTTGCCCCATAACCAATCTAACAGTGCCCCTGCGAAACACTCGCAGGCCGTCGAAGGGGTTAGCAGCCAACCCCAAAATATTCAAAAATTATTTACGAGAAAACTGTACATGGTGCCACGATTAAACTTATACATAAATTAAGTTGGCCCATAACCAATCTAACAGTGCCCTTGCGAAACACTCGCAAGCCGTCGAAGGGGGTAGCAGCCAACCCCAAAATATTCAAAAAATAATTACGATAAATTAAGTTGCCCCATAACCAATCTAACAGTGATCCTGCAAAACACTCGCAGGCCGTCGAAGGGGGTAGCAGCCAACCCCAAAATATTCAAAAATTATTTACGAGAAAACTGTACATGGTGCCACGATTAAACTTATACATAAATTAAGTTGGCCCATAACCAATCTAACAGTGCCCCTGCGAAACACTCGCAAGCCGTCGAAGGGGGTAGCAGCCAACCCCAAAATATTCAAAAATTATTTACGAGAAAACTGTACATGGTGCCACGATTAAACTTATACATAAATTAAGTTGCCCCATAACCAATCTAACAGTGCCTCTGCGAAACACTCGCAGGCCGTCGAAGGGGTTAGCAGCCAACCCCAAAATATTCAAAAATTATTTACGAGAAAACTGTACATGGTGCCACGATTAAACTTATACATAAATTAAGTTGCCCCATAACCAATCTAACAGTGCCCCTGCGAAACACTCGCAGGCCGTCGAAGGGGGTAGCAGCCAACCCCAAAATATTCAAAAATTATTTACGAGAAAACTGTACATGGTGCCACGATTAAACTTATACATAAATTAAGTTGGCCCATAACCAATCTAACAGTGCCCCTGCGAAACACGCGCAAGCCGTCGAAGGGGGTAGCAGCCAACCCCAAAATATTCAAAAATTAATTACGAGAAAACTATACATGGTGCCACGATTAGACTTATACATAAATTAAGATACAACCACCTCAAAATCTGTAAAAGTAATGCATGCCGCTATCGCTTCTTTAAAAAAAATTTTTTGGGTATCATTTTTCGAATCAAGGTCAACGTCTTTGCTTACCATTTTCATAAAATGCGCACAGCATAAGTGAATAGTAACGAAATTTTGAGGTTTCTCTATTTTACCTGATATAATATTCATACAACGGTCTAAATATTCAATTAACGTTAATCTGTTACAAGCTTTAGAAATGGCATGAATGTTTGCAAAACTAAAATCAGTTACTGCGGCCCCAAACGCTGGCCAGTTGTTTCTTTCTTCGCAGAATACCCTAAAATCGTTTAGAATTTTGAAAATTGATTTGGCAAAATGTTGTGACGATATCATTTCAAAAATAGGAAACAGCCGTTCTGCTGGTAGTACTTTTACAACGGCTGTATAAAGATATACCCTTTTTTTATTATTTGCAGGATTTCTGACGAGACCACCAGTTGCATCGAAATATATTACTGGTAACAGTTTGTTCGTGTTTTGTTGGCTAAGAACATGCAATTGTTCATCGCTGTATAATTTAATATTAAACGGAATAGAGATTTCTTTAATGTATTCGCTGTGTTCAATCTGCATATTAATTAAATCTAGGATATCGTTTTTGTCTCTGTCCAGGTTGGTTTTAGCTTCTGATCTAATTTTGCGCAAAGTTGAATCAGATTTAATATTTTGTAAGTTTCGCTGTTCCAATATAGCACAGTTAGCATCCAAAATTGTCCTTTTCTTATATTGTTGAGGTAGGCAGTTTAAAATGCTTTTTTTGACGATAGACCGTTCAATCCCTTTAACGTATGTGGTCAGTTTTTCTCTATGGCAGAAATTTAAAGATGAGCTGTACACTGTAGGTTGATTGTTATTTATCGCAATAATAAATTTTTTGCAACTGTGATTATTGTGAATGCACTCGGCAAAAAGTTTAATTATTCCCCGCTTTAGATACTTGGTATATTTGAAGACCAACTGACATACATTATTGACGTATTTAGAAATAATTTTGCGAACATAAAATGGATAATAATCGCTAACTAGCTTACTGTTTTTAAAATACAGCTCCAAATGTCGTCTGGTATAGTAAAATGACCTTCTACCATTTTGCATTCTGTATAAGATATATTTTTTTTATTTATTTCCAATATATTGATTGAACCTTTAGGCAGAACTGATTCATTATTAGCACCTGATAAACTCAAAAGGCAATTCGGAATATCACAAATATCTTTCGTTACATCTAAGTTATTGTACTGACTATAACTGGAAGATTCATTTACTAGTAAACTGGTAGAGTCATTCGAACGTCCGTCTTTATGTATTTCACTAACTTTATCGATATGTGCGGAAATGCCATTTACACTAGAATCACCTTGCATTTCTAAAAATGTTAGTTCATTTAGAGAATGCATTGTGTTATTGTTTTGTTTGTTTATAGGTGATAATACATGCGGCTCTAAAAACAGTCCATTACTTGACTTACGCTCGACGTCGAAGTGGCTTTTAACATTGGTTAACTTTGCATTCATTTTCATTTCACCAATATTCTCTCTGCTTTCAGAAGAAACGCACGCTTTCTCCTTTTCGTCCGCAACTTCAAAATATGTTTGTACTGCGCTCGTTTCATCTACGAATTTCAGTGAATATGTATTGGTATTAGAAATTGGTGACAAGTCCTCATTCACTGGGAGAATAGGGAAAAGTACACGTTTACATTTGTCTAGTTCATCAGGATTATTGGCTGATAAAATTGAATGTTTTGGTGTTGACGTTGCATAGTCAGAACATGCTGATTTTGTCACTGTAACTCTTAAAGTACCTACTTTCAAATTTTTTGCTTTTTTCCACATATTATGGATAGATTTTCGGTTTAGTAAAGAATTCTTTCTTTTAAAATGACTACATAATTTTCCGTATATAGAAGTTTCTTTCCGGTAAGATACAGTCATTACATCGTCCTCTATATTCATTTCAAGCAGTAACGACCTTAAACTAGTTTTATTTAAAGTTTTTATATTAGAATCAGGCTTGTTACAGAATTTGCTCTTAAAACTTTGTTTACGGATTAGCTTAAAAATGTTGCATGGATAGCGATATATCGTTTTTGGAAATAAAGTGGATATATTGCGAAACATACTATCATTTGGTTGAAGTTCAAGCAGATTTTTATAGGTGTAATTCGGATTATGTTCTCTAACAGCAGTTACTAGACGGCGTTCCGCTTTACATCGTTGAAAACCCATTATGGAAGTATTTTCAAAATAATACAAAGGAAAACGAAACTTGCAGTCCTAATGCTCTAACGAAAATAAAATGAAGCGATAATATTTATCAAAGCACTAAGTACAGTAAGTAATATTTCCGATAGGAAAAATGTAAAAAATAAATTAAATATTAAACCTAATTACGTGGAAAAAAAAATATGACTAATATAAAACAAATACTAATATATATTTACAAAACTAGGAGTTATTACTATAAAATAAAATGGACTTTTTACGAGAAAGCAAATAAACACGCTAGAATAAAATAATGAATAACTGAATATTCTCTACAATGCAGAAAATTCTAAGTTTAAAATATATATCTAATAATAATAATTATTAAAGAAAACACTAAAAATATGGAACTAACAGTATCCTTTCCTCAACGAATTGTAAAAAACGCAAACGAAGCTGCACTAATACACGAGTTTGCTCGCTTATTAACTGTGCGGAGATATTTTGTATGCCAGCGGTCCCGGGTATATAAGTTTTTGCTAGCTTTGGTATATCACTTTTCAGATAAACAACGACCGCGCACAATTTCGATGCTGATTTGACATCAGTAAGCAGCCAGCGAATCGGCTAGTGAGTGACGTGTAGGTTTTTACTTCGAAATATGATTCAATTTTATTAACATCTGCCACTAACCCCAATTTTGGAACAACATTTCAGGATAAATAAATACAATAAGCGTTTTTATTTCAATAGAATCTTAATGCAACTGAATGACTAAAATCGATGTATTAAAATAAATTAACTAGTAGTAAATAGTTTTACGTTCACTTTGGGTTTTATAATCTTATTCTTAAACTACTTAAAAATTGATGTTCAAACACGATCGTAAAAGCATTTGAAGTACTTTAACTGTATAAAACCACATGTAATACGTACTCGCATTATTAAAATTAATAGTAAAATTATTTATGACAAACATGAACAAATACATTATATTAATAGAATTTCCAACGAATGTATTACCTAGTTAATTTTGTAAATTACAGACAAAATTGACAACAGATCTACCCTCTATCAGGATTAGTTCGTTGAAATGCATATACAGACCAACTCATTTCAAGCAGAAATGTTGAGTAAGTTACAAATCAATATTATTTAACAACATTAACGTTATACTTAGATATAATTATCATACTACATTAATGCCCTGTGTGATTATTATACTGGAGTATGATCAAATATTAAAGAGACACTAAATGTCAAAACATAACCAAGTTGAGCAGAAGTTGTTTTATTGTATCGAGAAATAAAAAAATACTTATCCTCAGCAGACTGTGGAAATTCAAACGTATGAATAATATGTTGGCGGCACTGTTAGGTTTAGCCATATATGTATTACTTCTATATTGCTAGTAGGGTCTGGGAACGGGCGGAAACAACGGTGTCGACGTAGTCTCACTCTGAACAGTACGCGTCTCGTGCGCATGCCTGAGTATTCGAACTCCGCCTTTAGAAGCCAATTTTAAACTTGACCGTGAGCTTCACTTCCCCTCCGCGCGGACGACGCTTGCGCACAGCTCACCAAGTACGTAGAAGAGTTGGTTGCCTGTCTCACTTACGCAGTGACCTCCCCACTTACAACCGCTAGCAATATCTTCTTCTACTTCTTCTTCTTCTTCTTCCTTTTTTCCGTTTCCCATTTGTGCCTCACGGCGTTGGGCCATTATCCATTTCCTATAGTTTTTCCTCTCTCATGACATTATTTGACCTCCTCCATATTCTTTCCTCTTATACTAGCCGTCTGCCCGATATTATCTTCCCATTGTATTTGGGGTCTGCCTTTTGTTCTTCTTCCCTCCATTCTTGTCGCCATTATTAGTTTCGGGTATCTTGTGATGTCCATGCGGTGTACATGTCCGTACCACTTTAATTGTTTGTTCTCAATTTCGTGTACAATAGGCTGTTGGTCCAGGTGCTCCCTTATGCTGTTGTTCCTTATCCTATCCCTCCTTGTTTTTCCTAAGACTCTTCTTAGGTATTTCATTTCTGTTGCAGTTACTTTTAATCTATGTTTATCTGTTATTGCCCAGGTCTCTGCTCCATATATCAGAGTAGAGGTGAATATTGATGTATATAGGTGCATTTTTGCCTTGATGCTAATTTCTTCCTTTCCTATGATGGTATTGTTTATTTGATAGTATATATTATTTGCTTTGTTGATTCTATTACTGATTTAGTCATCTATTTTTCCGTATTTTTTATATATGCGCCTAAATATTCATATTTTTCTACATATTGTAGCTCTGTTCCATCGAGGAAAATGAGTTCTTCTATTTCTCTATCGTTTTTCTTGATGTGTAGTATTTTATTTTGGTGTGTATTTATTTCCATTCCCTTTTCCTCCAGATTTGGTTTCCATATATTTATGCTGTATTGTAACTGTCTTGTATTAGTTGCCATTACCAGGCTATCGTCCGCATAAATAAGGTCTTGCGTGTTTATAGGGCTCATGTTGTAATACCCTAATCTTGATTTTCTTCTTTCATTTTTTGTTTTTTCTATTATACTGTTCATGTACACTACGAATAGTAAGGGGCTTAGGCTATCTCCCTGTTTTATGCCTTTTTCCATGTTAAACTCCTTTGACTTTTCTCTGTTTATTCTAACTATTCCTACTGTTCTTTTATTCATGCTTTTTATTATCCTTATCAGTTTAGGGCTTGCTAGTAATTCTTCCAGGGCCTTCCATATTTGTTCTCTCGGCACCTGGTCAAATGCGGCTTTGAGGTCCAGGAATTCTAAGAACAAGTCTCTGTTCTTGTCTATCATCTTACTTATGATTAGCCTAATAGTGTGTATATGGTCGTGCGTTTGTTTCCCTAAGTGAAAAGCGGCTTGTTCATCTTCTAGTAATATGGTAATAATAAATATATGGGTTTAAAGTCAGTCTGTGTTAAAACTGACGGAAAACTTAACCTGCTAACCTCGAATTTAACATAGACTAACAGTGCCACCAACATATGACATTTCCACAGCCCGCTGAGAATCAGTTTTTTTATTTTGGATATCTCGATACTGAAGCACACACAATAAGCAGCTTTGAATATTTTGGGGTTGGCTGCTACCCCCTTCGACGGCTTGCGAGTGTTTGGCAGCGGCACTGTTAGATTGGTTATGGGCCAACTTAATTTATGTATAAGTTTAATCGTGGCACCATGTACAGTTTTCTCGTAAATAATTTTTGAATATTTTGGGGTTGGCTGATACCCCCTTCGACGGCTTGCGAGTGTTTGGCAGGGGCACTGTTAGATTGGTTATGGGGCAACTTAATTTATGTATAAGTTTAATCGTGGCACCATGTATAGTTTTCTCTTAATTAATTTTTGAATATTTTGGGGTTGGCTGCTACCCCTTTCGACGGCTTGCGAGTGTTTCGCAGGGGCACTGTTAGATTGGTTATGGGGCAACTTAATTTATGTATAAGTTTAATCGTGGCACCATGTATAGTTTTCTCGTAATTAATTTTTGAATATTTTGGGGTTGGCTGCTACCCCCTTCGACGGCTTGCGAGTGTTTGGCAGGGGCACTGTTAGATTGGTTATGGGGCAACTTAATTTATGTATAAGTTTAATCGTGGCACCATGTATAGTTTTCTCGTAATTAATTTTTGAATATTTTGGGGTTGGCTGCTACCCCCTTCGACGGCTTGCGAGTGTTTGGCAGGGGCACTGTTAGATTGGTTATGGGGCAACTTAATTTATGTATAAGTTTAATCGTGGCACCATGTATAGTTTTCTCGTAATTAATTTTTGAATAATTTGGGGTTGGCTGCTACCCCCTTCGACGGCTTGCGAGTGTTTGGCAGGGGCACTGTTAGATTGGTTATGGGGCAACTTAATTTATGTATAAGTTTAATCGTGGCACCATGTATAGTTTTCTCGTAATTAATTTTTGAATATTTTGGGGTTGGCTGCTACCCCCTTCGACGGCTTGCGAGTGTTTGGCAGGGGCACTGTTAGATTGGTTATGGCGCAACTTAATTTATGTATAAGTTTAATCGTGGCACCATGTATAGTTTTCTCGTAATTAATTTTTGAATATTTTGGGGTTGGCTGCTACCCCCTTCGACGGCTTGCGAGTGTTTCGCAGGGGCACTGTTAGATTGGTTATGGGCCAACTTAATTTATGTATAAGTTTAATCGTGGCACCATGTACAGTTTTCTCGTAAATAATTTTTGAATATTTTGGGGTTGGCTGCTACCCCCTTCGACGGCTTGCAAGTGTTTCGCAGGGGCACTGTTAGATTGGTTATGGGGCAACTTAATTTATGTATAAGTTTAATCGTGGCACCATGTACAGTTTTCTCGTAAATAATTTTTGAATATTTTGGGGTTGGCTGCTACCCCCTTCGACGGCTTGCGAGTGTTTCGCAGGGGCACTGTTAGATTGGTTATGGGGCAACTTAAACTATGTATAAGTTTAATCGTGGCACCATGTACAGTTTTCTCGTAAATAATTTTTGAATATTTTGGGGTTGGCTGCTACCCCCTTCGACGGCTTGCGAGTGTTTGGCAGGGGTACTGTTAGATGGGTTATGGGGCAACTTAATTTATGTATAAGTTTAATCGTGGCACCATGTACAGTTTTCTCGTAAATAATTTTTGAATATTTTGGGGTTGGCTGCTACCCCCTTTGACGGCTTGCGAGTGTTTGGCAGGGGCACTGTTAGATTGGTTATGGGCCAACTTAATTTATGTATAAGTTTAATCGTGGCACCATGTACAGTTTTCTCGTAAATAATTTTTGAATATTTTGGGGTTGGCTGCTACCCCCTTCGACGGCTTGCGAGTGTTTGGCAGGGGCACTGTTAGATTGGTTATGGCGCAACTTAATTTATGTATAAGTTTAATCGTGGCACCATGTATAGTTTTCTCGTAATTAATTTTTGAATATTTTGGGGTTGGCTGCTACCCCCTTCGACGGCTTGCGAGTGTTTCGCAGGGGCACTGTTAGATTGGTTATGGGCCAACTTAATTTATGTATAAGTTTAATCGTGGCACCATGTACAGTTTTCTCGTAAATAATTTTTGAATATTTTGGGGTTGGCTGCTACCCCCTTTGACGGCTTGCGAGTGTTTCGCAGGGGCACTGTTAGATTGGTTATGGGGCAACTTAATTTATGTATAAGTTTAATCGTGGCACCATGTACAGTTTTCTCGTAAATAATTTTTGAATATTTTGGGGTTGGCTGCTACCCCCTTCGACGGCTTGCGAGTGTTTCGCAGGGGCACTGTTAGATTGGTTATGGGGCAACTTAAACTATGTATAAGTTTAATCGTGGCACCATGTACAGTTTTCTCGTAAATAATTTTTGAATATTTTGGGGTTGGCTGCTACCCCCTTCGACGGTTTGCGAGTGTTTGGCAGGGGTACTGTTAGATGGGTTATGGGGCAACTTAATTTATGTATAAGTTTAATCGTGGCACCATGTACAGTTTTCTCGTAAATAATTTTTGAATATTTTGGGGTTGGCTGCTACCCCCTTTGACGGCTTGCGAGTGTTTGGCAGGGGCACTGTTAGATTGGTTATGGGCCAACTTAATTTATGTATAAGTTTAATCGTGGCACCATGTACAGTTTTCTCGTAAATAATTTTTGAATATTTTGGGGTTGGCTGCTACCCCCTTCGACGGCTTGCGAGTGTTTGGCAGGGGCACTGTTAGATTGGTTATGGGGCAACTTAATTTATGTATAAGTTTAATCGTGGCACCATGTATAGTTTTCTCGTAAATAATTTTTGAATATTTTGGGGTTGGCTGCTACCCCCTTTGACGGCTTGCGAGTGTTTCGCAGGCGTACTGTTAGATTGGTTATGGGCCAACTTAATTTATGTATAAGTTTAATCGTGGCACCATGTACAGTTTTCCCGTATATAATTTTTGAATATTTTGGGGTTGGCTGCTACCCCCTTTGACGGCTTGCGAGTGTTTCGCAGGGGCACTGTTAGATTGGTTATGGGGCAACTTAATTTATGTATAAGTTTAATCGTGGCACCATGTACAGTTTTCTCGTAAATAATTTTTGAATATTTTGGGGTTGGCTGCTACCCCCTCTGACGGCTTGCGAGTGTTTGGCAGGGGCATTCTTAGATTGGTTATGGGCCAACTTAATTTATGTATAAGTTTAATCGTGGCACCATGTACAGTTTTCTCGTAAATAATTTTTGAATATTTTGGGGTTGGCTGCTACCCCCTTCGACGGTTTGCGAGTGTTTGGCAGGGGCACTGTTAGATTGGTTATGGGGCAACTTAATTTATGTATAAGTTTAATCTTGGCACCATGTACAGTTTTCTCGTAAATAATTTTTGAATATTTTGGGGTTGGCTGCTACCCCCTTCGACGGCTTGCGAGTGTTTGGCAGGGGCACTGTTAGATTGGTTATGGGCCAACTTAATTTATGTATAAGTTTAATCGTGGCACCATGTACAGTTTTCTCGTAAATAATTTTTGAATATTTTGGGGTTGGCTGCTACCCCCTTGGACGGCTTGCGAGTGTTTGGCAGGGGCACTGTTAGATTGGTTATGGGGCAACTTAATTTATGTATAATTTTAATCGTGGCACCATGTATAGTTTTCGCGTAATTAATTTTTGAATATTTTGGGGTTGGCTGCTACCCCCTTTGACGGCTTGCGAGTGTTTTGCAGGGGCACTGTTAGATTGGTTATGGGCCAACTTAATTTATGTATAAGTTTAATCGTGGCACCATGTACAGTTTTCTCGTAAATAATTTTTGAATATTTTGGGGTTAGCTGCTCCCCCCTTCGACGGCTTGCGAGTGTTTCGCAGGGGCACTGTTAGATTGGTTATGGGCCAACTTAATTTATGTATTAGTTTAATCGTGGCACCATGTACAGTTTTCTCGTAAATAATTTTTGACTACTTTGGGGTTGGCTGCTACCCCCTTCGACGGCTTGCGAGTGTTTCGCATGGGCACTGTTAGATTGGTTATGGAGCAACTTAATTTATGTATAAGTTTAATCGTGGCACCATGTACAGTTTTCTCGTAAATAATTTTTGAATATTTTGGGGTTGGCTGCTACCCCCTTCGACGGCTTGCGAGTGTTTGGCAGGGGCACTGTTAGATTGGTTATGGGCCAACTTAATTTATGTATAAGTTTAATCGTGGCACCATGTACAGTTTTCTCGTAAATAATTTTTGAATATTTTGGGGTTGGCTGCTACCCCCTTCGACGGCTTGCGAGTGTTTGGCAGGGCACTGTTAGATTGGTTATGGGCCAACTTAATTTATGTATAAGTTTAATCGTGGCACCATGTACAGTTTTCTCGTAAATAATTTTTGAATATTTTGGGGTTGGCTGCTACCCCCTTCGACGGCTTGCGAGTGTTTGGCAGGGGCACTGTTAGATTGGCTATGGGGCAACTTAATTTATGTATAAGTTTAATCGTGGCACCATGTACAGTTTTCTCGTAAATAATTTTTGAATATTTTGGGGTTGGCTGCTACCCCCTACGACGGCTTGCGAGTGTTTGGCAGGGGCACTGTTAGATTGGTTATGGGGCAACTTAATTTATGTATAAGTTTAATCGTGGCACCATGTACAGTTTTCTCGTAAATAATTTTTGAATATTTTGGGGTTGGCTGCTACCCCCTTCGACGGCTTGCGAGTGTTTGGCAGGGGCACTGTTAGATTGGTTATGGGGCAACTTAATTTATGTATAAGTTTAATCGTGGCACCATGTACAGTTTTCTCGTAAATAATTTTTGAATATTTTGGGGTTGGCTGCTACCCCCTTCGACGGCTTGCGAGTGTTTCGCAGGGGCACTGTTAGATTGGTTATGGGGCAACTTAATTTATGTATAAGTTTAATCGTGGCACCATGTACAGTTTTCTCGTAAATAATTTTTGAATATTTTGGTGTTGGCTGCTACCCCCTTCGACGGCTTGCGAGTGTTTGGCAGGGGCACTGTTAGATTGGTTATGGGCCAACTTAATTTATGTATAAGTTTAATCGTGGCACCGTGTACAGTTTTCTCGTAAATAATTTTTGAATATTTTGGGGTTGGCTGCTACGCCCTTCGACGGCTTGCGAGTGTTTCGCAGCGGCACTGTTAGATTGGTTATGGGCCAACTTAATTTATGTATAATTTTAATCGTGGCACCATGTATAGTTTTCTCGTAATTAATTTTTGAATATTTTGGGGTTGGCTGCTACCCCCTTCGACGGCTTGCGAGTGTTTGGCAGAGGCACTGTTAGATTGGTTATGGGGCAACTTAATTTATGTATTTGTTTAATCGTGGCACCATGTATAGTTTTCTCGTAATTAATTTTTGAATATTTTGGGGTTGGCTGCTACCCCCTTCGACGGCTTGCGAGTGTTTGGCAGAGGCACTGTTAGATTGGTTATGGGGCAACTTAATTTATGTATAAGTTTAATCGTGGCACCATGTACAGTTTTCTCGTAAATAATTTTTGAATATTTTGGGGTTGGCTGCTACCCCCTTCGACGGCTTGCGAGTGTTTGGCAGGGGCACTGTTAGATTGGTTATGGGCCAACTTAATTTATGTATAAGTTTAATCGTGGCACCATGTACAGTTTTCTCGTAAATAATTTTTGAATATTTTGGGGTTGGCTGCTACCCCCTTCGACGGCTTGCGAGTGTTTGGCAGGGGCACTGTTAGATTGGTTATGGTGTCAGGGAAGATAGACGGTCGGCCTTACCTTTTGGCGAAAGTTATATTTGATGTTTTGCCGGCTGGTAACTATCGGCCTAATTGGGCTAGCTCGCCGCGAGGGTCGCAGGGTTCCAGCTATGCTGAAAAAGTATAATAAAAAAAAAGGAGTGGGCGCCAGGTCCTAGACTCAGATCCAATTCCTCGTGCCGGACCTTACACAAGGTCGAAGATGAAAACCAGCAAGTCAAAAATAAACAAATCAACAACCAATGAATATATATCACAGCTTTATTACAATAACCTGGTGGGTACTATAGTGCCAGAAAATATTCACACACCACAAATACATAAAACAGCAAATCCACAAACAGTCAAAATGTATCACCGCAAATACACAGAAATAACAACAATAAAAAAATATCACAGTCGACCAAAAATAATACTCCATCTAAAGCTACGAGCGCACAACACAATTGACCTAAAAACGAGCTCAAGGTGTCATAAAGCTAAATCAGCCTGAAGGGCGTAACAACTAAAACAGCCTGAAGGGCGTAAGATACCTCGAAACTTATATCAAACAAAAATAGGCAAAGCATAACTAAATAATCAACCAGTGGCGTTCACCGTGAAGCGGGAATCGCTACGACACGAAGCATGACTACATTAACCTACCAAAATGGTATAAAAAAAAACTTTAAAATAAAATAAGCAACAAATCCCCGTGAAGCGGAGTACGAAAATCAAGGGTGCGAATAACGCAAGCAAAATAGGCAATGCCAACATTAAACCCCGAAGGTTGGCCTAAAAAAAAATTATCTTTAAGTAGCACAAAATTTAGATAGGGCGGTTCCAGCACGTTATGAGATCTCACAGGGGTTGCTAGTTCCTAAAGGAAAGTCATACGGCAATACCTGACGTTCTAAAACTGCTTGCGAGAATTCTAAACCCTAATCTAAACTATCAGAAATCAAAACGGGTAGCTAAATAATTCCAACAAAAATCCCGTTGGCGGCACTTTCGCCACCACAAAAGTTTGACATATTAAAAAGTGAACCTGAATAACTAACTAGGTTAATGCAATGTACAACGTTAAAAGCATTACAGTGGCTGCAAGAGCAGACCCCAAATCAAATCATAACAAAATTACACAAGGCTGCAATGCACAGAGGTAAGTAAACTAATTAATCCAATATCTCATAGCTCAAATAGACACCAAAAACGCATGTGCGCAAAATACTAATATAGGTAGCAATTCAAAGGTCACACTAAACAATTCAAATAAACGAACGATACAAATCATAGCATTACAGAACCTCAGATTCATACGGCACGTGGGAGCCGAGCCACTGGAGAAGATGAGAGAGTCCAGGTGCGTTGGGCAGCGTTCGCAGAGGGAGCGACCGCAAATCCAGGCCGCAGGGGCGGGCGGCCAGCTGGCACGCGGAGCACCGCATGATCCAGGCAAAACCAAATGCACGACGACGAACAGGACCAATCCAGGTAATAAAACTCAATTCCATGGCTTACGAGAACTCAATTCCATGGCGTACAGTACATAACGCATTTCCTTGGCGTAGAATAGTTAACGCATTTTCTTGGCATAGAATAGTTGGCTATAAATTACAAATTTCCAGATAAGCAACCACGCTGAAGAAAAGAAATCGTAACAAACCTGCGAATGGTGACGAACAGCCTAACGCTCCATTCGATCGAGAAGAGCCCACTTCAAAACCGCAAGAAAAGCGAACGAACGCTGGCAGCAACTCCCAACGGCTTCCAGAACGTTCCAAAGGGGCGCCTTGCCTCCAAAAATCCCTCAAAACGACGAGGACGGCTATAACCAAAGCCAGAGAAGCAAAAGGTTCCCAGGGCACAAACTTCAACGATCGAAGCGATGGAAAAGAATGGAATGCAAATTGGCCAGAGCAATTCACGATCTCAGGTTATCAATGTCAAAGTCAAATTCGAAAAAAGGAAGAAAAACTATAGGTGCAGAGTGTATGTGCAGAACTGATAACAAAGTGTTCCTTTTAATTCAAAATTGAGGCTGAAGGTATTTGGGTTGCCTAACTATGGATAAAGTACTGTATATTTAGAGAATAAAAGTAAATTGCCAAATCTGACTAATTATTTCAATTAACAAGTAGGAAAATGTCAAAATGAGCGTAACAATGGGCCAACTTAATTTATGTATAAGTTTAATCGTGGCACCATGTACAGTTTTCTCGTAAATAATTTTTGAATATTTTGGGGTTGGCTGCTACCCCCTTCGACGGCTTGCGAGTGTTTGGCAGGGGCACTGTTAGATTGGTTATGGGGCAACTTAATTTATGTATAAGTTTAATCGTGGCGGTATATTGGACCGGCGCGATAACCGTGCACACGCGGCTCCGCCGTCCTGTGAAAAGTGGCAATATTGTTAGTGTTCAAAGGCGAATTAAAGTAGTGTAATAGTGCGAACGGGTGAGTCAACCCCAAAGTTCATAGCAATTAGTAAAGTTTAGTGAGGGCGATTGTAAGTAAGGGGAATAATAAGTGAATAAGTTGTGTACTGATAACGGGAACTGTACGAGTTCGGAGTCGAAGGTCGCGCAGCTGCAACGTAGCCGGCAGGCAACCGGCCCGCGAAATTCGAAAACGCATAATACGAGGGGCGAGTAGGAAGTTTAGTAGCGCAAGCCCGAATTTGATGTCCAGCAGTAGTGACGATAGTGATATCGACGGGGTAAGGGGACAGAGGAAAAGAAAGGAAACCAGCCCACCGGAGCAATTGCAAAAAGCAAAGAAAATAAATAGAGCACAGGAAAAGAAAGATAAGGAAGAGTCCAGCAAGGCACAAGGGCAAAAAATGGACGAGCTCAAGGCAATGCTCTCGCAAGTCCTAGACGAGGTGAAACAAATAAAGACTGAACAACAAAATTACAGAGATGAGATAAGGGAGCTAAGGGGCGAAAACAAGCAACTAAAAGAGAGAGTAGTGGTTCTAGAAGATAAGTTAGAGAAGCAGGACAAAGAGAAACGTAGGAATAAGGTAGTCATAAAAGGAATATCAATAGCAGAACGTGACTTGAAACAGGGAGTGGAACAGTTCATGGAAGACAAACTGGAAACCATAGTAAAAGTGAAAGATAGCTACACAATTACGGGAAAGTCGGGTAAAGAAATTATTATCGCAGAAATGGAAACGGCTAGCATGAAGAAAGAGATTATGGAAAAGAAAAAGTTGCTAAAAAACACCAAAATTTACATCGAGAGTGATCTAACGTACGAGGAGCGGAGGACGCAAGCGGAACTACGAAGCAGGGCAAGAGACGAAAGAGAAAAGGGAAGAAAAGCAATAGTGGGATACAGAAAGATTATAATTGATGGGCAGAGATACGATTGGGACGCGAGTGCCCGGGATATTAAGAAAACCGAGACAAAAAACGATTAACTGATCACGAGGAAGGAAAAACGATGGCGAAACACGCAATGAAAAGGTATAAGATTAAGGATGTTACGAGTAATAGTACTAGCAGTTACAGCAGTAGCAACATGGTGGAAAAGAAGATGATAAGACTTGGAAGTTGGAACGTGCGGACGCTGCTGCAGCCAGGTAAAATGAATGAAGTTGCAGAGGTACTGAGAAACTATAAAATCGATGTAGTAGCGCTGCAAGAAGTGAGATGGGCAGGGCAAGGAACGATAAATAAAGAAAATTTTACTATGATGTACAGTGGCGCAGCAAAGCAAGGGCATAGAGGGACTGGGTTCATAATAGGAAAACACGTTAGAAAATATGTACTGCAATTTCAGGCGGTCAACGAAAGGATCTGCAAACTAAGAATTAAGGGAAAATACTACAATATAACACTGGTAAACGCTTATGCGCCAATGAACGACGCGGATGAAGAGACGAAGGAAGAATTTTACGATAATTTACAACAAACCTGCGACAGAGTAGCAAACTACGATACCATAATTCTTATGGGCGATTTTAATGCGCAGATAGGCAAGGAAGAAAGTATAAGTGAAGTTGCCGGAAAACATACGCTGCACGAAAAAACCAACGATAATGGACTTCGATTATGCAACCTGGCAGCACTACAAAACCTAGTGATCTGCAGTACAATGTTTCAGCACAAGAGGATTCATAAGGTTACGTGGAGCTCACCAGGCAATAGCAGCACCTGTCAAATAGATCATATGCTAACCTCAAGGCGAAGATCAACAGCGGTGCAAGACGTGCGAGCGCATCGCGGGCCTAACTGCGACTCAGACCATGCTATTTTAATAATGAAATTAAAGCAGCAACTACAAGCAGAACCTAATACAAAGCTGAGTAGAAGGAGGAAGTGGGACCTGCAAAAATTAAGCAAGAAGGAAGTTAAAAAGAGATATAAAGAAAAGTTAGCCCACAATTTAGCATCAGTGAGAGTACCAGGTAATGCAGACGAAGAATGGGGAAGAACCTCACGAGCAATATTTGAAGCAGCGGAGGACGTACTAGGCCGTGCAGAAAGGAAAAGCGCAAACTCGGAATGGTTCGATCAGGAGTGTAGGATTAGCATGGAAAGGAAAAACACGGCAAGGCTGAAAATGCTGCAAAACGACACTGAGGCAAATAGAAACGAGTACTCTGTCCTAAGAAGAGAAGCTACGAGGTTATGCAGACAGAAGAAGCGAGATGCGTTTAATAGGCGAATTGAAAAAATGGAAGAATACAGTAGCCGGAATAATATAAGAAAATTCTATAAGGAGGTGAAAATTAATACGGGGAATTATAAGGCGACTACGTATGAGTGTAAAGACAAGGAGGGAGTTCTCCTGTCTGAGAGAAGTACAATACTTAATAGGTGGAGAGAGCACTTTCAAAGCTTACTAAACGAGGAAAGAGAGGAGCAATCGGAAAGAAACGACGACGAGGGGGAGCGTGGAGAGGTAGTAGACCAAAGAGAGGAGGAACCACCGTCACTTGATGAAGTGCGAACAGTTATCAAGAAAATTAGGAGCAATAAGGCACCGGGTCATGACGAATTAGTGGGGGAATTAATAAAAAACGGTGGGTCAGATGTCGAGAAGCAGTTGCACTACCTAATTAAGTTAATCTGGAGTGAAGAAAAAATGCCCGAGGAATGGAAGTGCGGTGTGATAGTGCCTCTGTTTAAAAAAGGTGACAAATACATGTGCGACAACTACCGAGGCATAACACTATTAAATGTATCCTATAAGTTATTTTCGAATGTTCTTTATAATCGTCTGGTTAATTACGCGGAACAGCAACTAGGTGACTACCAAAGTGGGTTTCGGCGGAATAGATCAACGACGGATAGCATTTTCACTATGAGACAAAGCCTTGAAAAAGTATACGAGCACAACATAGAATTGCACAATTTGTTCATTGATTTTAAGCAGGCATTCGACAAGGTGAGGCGAAGCAGGATAGCCGAAAGACTAAAAGAACTCGAAATTCCAAACAAGCTTATCAGACTGGCGTGTATGACTCTCCACGGGTCAAAAGCAAGGGTACTAGTGCAGCAGCAGATGACAGACCAATTCGAGATAAACACGGGAGTAAGGCAGGGCGATGCTTTATCAGCAATGATATTTAATTTAATGTTGGAATCAGTAATCAGGAAATTAAACATTAAAGGAAATATCACGACTAAAACGGTCCAAATCAACGCGTACGCAGACGACCTCGTTATATCAAGTAGAAACCTGGGCGAGCTCAAAAGAGTTTTCAGTACACTTGAGAAAGAAGCAGAAGTGGTGGGGCTGCAGGTAAACGAGGAAAAGACGAAATACATGAGAATAACCAAACGCGAGCACCAGTTACAGGATCTAAAAATCGGAAACTACAAATTTGAGGAGGTAACTGAGTTTGTATACCTAGGATCGCAATTAAACGCTACAAATAATATGAGTGATGAGATAACGAGGCGCATCCAGAACGGAAATAAAACTTATTTCATCCATAAGAATATAATGAAATCGAAAGTACTAACGCACGCATCCAAATGGAAAATTTATAGGACAATAATAAGACCAGTGTTAACATACGGGTGTGAGTCGTGGTCTTTAACAGTAATTGACCAAACCAGACTGAGAACGGCGGAAAGAACCATATTGAGGAGAATATGGGGCCCGGTCCAGGATAGAGGCAACCCGCGGCGTCGAACGAACGCGGAAATAGACGCATTAATAAAAGGTGAGGACATAGTGCGGTTCGTGAAAGCTCAAAGACTTAGGTGGTTGGGGCACGTGGAGCGGATGGGGTGCGAAAGGAGCGTAAAGAGTGTATTGGAATGGAGGCCAGACTACGGAAGGGCGAGGGGCAGGCCCAAGAAGAGATGGATGGATGGTGTACTGCGCGACCTGGAAATCCTTGGGGTAACCAACTGGAGAAGAGCCGCAAAAGACAGAGCCCGTTGGAATACAACCGTGAAGGAGGCTAAAATCCATCAAGGATTGTAACGCCGGTTAAGTAAGTAAGTAAGTAAGTTAATCGTGGCACCATGTATAGTTTTCTCGTAATTAATTTTTGAATATTTTGGGGTTGTCTGCTACTCTCTTGGACAGCTTGCATGTATTAGAGCTTTTATTTAGTTGTTAGGATATTGTTGTTAATATAGATTTTTATTCCTTACCGATTTCTGGCTGTGTATGGTTTTTAAACTAAGGAAATCGAATAATAGCTTATACGTGGCATTGTGTGTGGCAATCTACATCTTTTGATTTTGTGGTTGCTTCGTGTATCATCGTTAAAATTGGCTGCTATCTTTTGGCTGCTGTTTTCACACCGCTTACTACCGTCACTATTTTCTGTTATTAACGTGCCAAGAAACACAATACTTTCTACGTTTTCGATTTCTATTTCACGGTTATCCCCTAGTCTTATTTTTATGTTTTGTCTGTGTCCATTTCTTTCTTCTGTTCTTCCCATTTTCATGAACTTTGTTTTCTGCTCATTTATTGTCAGTCCCATCCCTCTTGCAGCTTTTTCTAACTTACTTGCTATTCTACACAGTTCTTTTTTTGATCTCGCTAGCAGTGTAATGTCGTCCGCGTATGCTAGACATTGGTGGCTCTTGTTGTATATAGTTCCCTTTTAGTTTATTTTGCTTTCCCTTATTATTTTTTCCAAAACCAAACCGAAGAGGACCGTTGAAAGAGGGTCTCCTTGTCGTAAACCTTTTTTTATTTTAAACTTTTCTGACATCCATCCATTTGTTTTCACTTTATTTTCCGTGCCGTGTAGTGTCATTCTCACCAGATTTATCAGTTTTTTGGTATTCCTAGCCCCTTCATTGCATTGTACAATTGTTCCCTGTCCACTGAGTCGTATGCCTGCTTAAAGTCTATGAACAGGGCGTAAATGTTTAACTTGTGCTCATAGCAGTTGGCTTGTACTTGTTTTAGGGTGAAAATTTGGTCCATCACTGACCTGTTATTTCGGAAGCCGCATTGGTATTCGCCTATAATCTTCTCAGCGTATCCGTTCAGACGTTCTTTTATTAATGTTGCCAGTATCTTGTACGTAGTGTCCAATAAGGCTATCCCCCTGTAGTTGCTGCACTCTGTCTTGTCCCCTTTCTTATGTATTGGTATTAATACTGCTCTGGTCCAGCTTTCTGGCATAGTCTCTGTTTCCCATATTTCTCGTATTATTTCATGAATTCTGTTGCATATTTCTTCACCTCCGTATTTTATTAATTCTGCTCTTACTTCGTTTTCGCCCGGACTTTTGTAATTTTTTAATCGATTAATCACTTGTTTTACTTCTTCCATTGTCGGTGCCTCCTTTTCTGCTCCTACTACTTCTTCCCTGACAGTTTCTCCTTCACGAACCCTTTCCTTTTCTTCCGTCCGCATCCCTTGATCATTCAACATCTCCTTGAAATATTCTCTCCATCTTTCTATTATTTCCTTCTCTCCTCCTATCAGATTTCCATCTTTATCTTTACAGTACACTGTTTTCCTTTGAATCCCTTTTTTCTCTTTTTTTACTTCCTGGTAAAAATTCCTTATTTCCTTGTTGATGTATTTTTCTTCCAGGACTTGTATTTCTTTTTCTCTGTGTCTCCGTTTCGCTTGTCTTAGAATGCTCTTTGTTCTTCTCCTTTGTTCCCGATATTTTCTCTTACTTTCTTCGGTATTTAATTTTATCATTGTTTCTCTGGCAAGGTTTCTTTCATTCAATGCTGTTGTACACTCTGCGTTGAACCACTCTTCCTTCTTATTTGTTTTCTTCCCAGTTAGAAGTTCCTGGGCTGATTCCAGCATTATATCTTGTAATTGTTTCCATTTTGCTTCCAGGTTTCTTTTCACGTCCACTTTTTTAAATCTGTTCTCTATTTGTCGTTGGTACTTCTCTTGTACGTCTTCTTCCAGTAGATTCATCGCATTATAGGTCTTCCTTTTCGTTTTGGTCCTTATTCTTGCCTCTTTTATTTGTTGTTTTATTTGCATTCCTACTAAAAAGTGGTCTGAGTCTGCGTCAGCTCCTCTGTAGCTTCTGATGTTTGTTATACTCTTTGCATGTTGTGTTTGGATTAATACATGGTCGATCTGATTTACTATTTTCCCATTCGGTGTTGTCCATGTGCCCTTGTATACGTTTTTATGCTGAAACTGTGTGCTCCTTATCCTCATATTTTTTTCTGTCGCGAAACCTATTAGTCTTCTCCCGTTCTCATTTGTTACTTCATGTTTACTATATCTGCCTATTGTTGGCATGTAAATCTCCTCTCTTCCTATCTTTGCGTTGCAGTCTCCCAATATTATTTTTATGTCGTAACCTGGCATGTTTTGGTACTCCTTGTCCATCATCTCATAGTAGCAATCTTTTTCTTCATCATCTTTTTCCTCTGTCGGTGCATGTATATTTAGTAAAGTCAACATCCTGTGTTCTCCCTTGATTCTTAGGTAGCTCATTCTGTCAGTTATGGGCGTGAACTTTATTATATTTTTCCTGAACGTTTCACTGACCAGAAATCCCGTTCCTAATCTCCTGTTCTGCCCGCCGCTGTTAAACAATGTATAGCCATCTATATCTCTAATCTCGTTATCTTTTTGCTTCGTCTCTTGTATTGCTATTACATCTATTTTATATTTCATCATTTCTCTTACTAAGTTTTTCAGTGCTCCTGCTTCGTATGTTCCTCTTACGTTCCATGTTGCGATTCTAATTGTTTTGTGTTTCTTTTTTTGGTTTGGTAATGCTTTGTTGTACTGTCTCGTCCTCATATGTCTTTCTTTCTCCTCACACTGTGTATCTTTGGCGAAATTTGATTCTTGTTCATTCCACGTTGCTGGTTCCTGGTTTTGATTTTCCTTGATCATAGCCTTTTTCATTGCCTGGTTCATTATTACACCTATTCTGTCCTTGTTCTCTTTTGTGGATTTTAGCAGTTTTTTTGCTCTGTTCTCTGCCTCTCCACTCTTGTTACTCCTTGCTCTGCTGAGTTCCATTGATATTCTTCATCGTTTATCTTTATTTTCTTATAGCCTACTTTAACTGTGTTTCCTTTAGCCCTTTCTTTCTTCGCGATATCTCTGATCTCTTTTTGGATGCTTCTCTCTTCTCTTGTTAGGTCGTCATCTATATACACCTTTGTGGTCCTCAGCTTGTTTTTGGCCTGCATTATTTCACGTTTTTTTTCGAAGGATTCTATTTCCACAAGTAGCATTCCCGGTCTTTCTTTTTTTATTATATTTACCTTCCGTACTTTCGTGGTTACTTGTAATTCTTTGATCAAGAACTCCTCTATTCCTGCAATTGCGTTTTCTTCTATCATCGGTATACCTTTTATTATAATGTTGTTCTTTCTCTTTTCCTTCTCCTCTTTTTCCGCTCTAGCTTCTAAAGTTTCAATGCTTTTTTTCAGTTCCTCCTTCTCCTTTTCCCATTTTTCTTCCTTTTTCTTTATTTAGTATTTTATTTCTTTAATTTCTTCCTTTATTTCTGCCGTGTTTTTGGCCATTTCTTCCATCATTTTTACCATCATTTCTTTCAGTTTGTCCATTTTACTTTGGTCCCTGTCTTCTTTGTTATTTTTGACCTCTTTTCGGTGTTCTGCTGCCCTTTCTTCTCTTTCCTGCTCTGCTCTTCTTTGCTCGGGCGATCTTAACGTCTTTTTCTTACTGCCAAAAATTTTCTGATATTCGGGGTCGTCCTCCGCTTCCTGTTCGTTATTTCTTCCGCGCTTTCTTTCGCTATTCATCTGTATATAAAATTCCGTAAACTCGTTTTTTTTCCTGGTTTGAATCGCTGGAACTGCTGTGTTAGCAGTTATCGCTGTATCACCTCGCGCAGCGCTCGACTTCTCGCGTATCGCGCGCGCCGCTTCGACCTTCCGCCCGCTTGTGCGCGCTTTTACGTACTTTCTAATTGCAGTTTTCGCTAATAACTTTGGGCTACTTTCGGTCCTGTTATTCACTTTATCCTATTATACTCAGCTTCTTTTCGGTTTTCTCACTATCCACTTTTCGCGAATTAATTTCACGGCGATGCCTAGAATTTTGGTTTAATCGCCGGTGCTATTAACTCACGTCCGTTTTCACTCACTACTACCGAACCGTCAGTTTTTTTCGATTTTTTCAAAAACGGCACTAACGATTTTTTTAAACTTTACATTTTTATTACATTTTTAATGTGTATTGATGTGAGATAGGTAATTTTCCAGTTGAATACTTCTAAAATGGATTTCTTTTGTTTTTTTTCTATTTTTATTATTAACTGCTATTTTAAATAGAACACCCGGTATATTATTACATTTTTGAATTCAACTTAAAATTCTAGAGAAAATTTGTCTCTTGAACTAACACTCTATATAATACCGTTTTTGTAAAATTTGATTTTGATTTGGATTTGATAGTGATCGATTCCAAATTGCCTGCTTGCTAAAAATTCTAATAGTGATTTTAAAGACGGCACTCTCTCATTGCCGTCTTTTTCACTACACAGTTTACATTCCCAATCTTTGTTGGTTGAAAAATCGAGTTTTGCAGTAACAATTGGGACTAAAATTGCATCCCAGGATTCTACTGGTTGACATAATGAAATAAGACATTGCACGTGATTTTGCGTGATGTTAATTACGTGCCTTAACGAATCTGGAGCCTCGCGTGTCATTTGTGGTAAATTTAATAACAGTTGCACATGACTATTGATAATTCTGCGTTTGTTGTTATAACGCTCTTGCAATAATTTCCATGCTATCGCATAATTTTGGGCAGTAGTTTGAAATGAACGTACCAAATCTGTAGGTTGGCCTTTTAGCGATAATTTTAAATATGAAAATTTTTGTACCTCTGTGAGAACCCTCTTGCTATGAATTAGTGTATTAAGGCGAGCCGCACATCAAAGAAACACGAAACATAAAATATGAAACATGAAACATGTTTCATACAATTGCAACACATTGTTTTAGATTTGAATCAGCACACCGGCGAAACGCTGCATATGCGAAACAAATGTTGCAGAAACATGTTTCGTGTTTTAGATCTTGTTGTATTTTGTGTTTCCGTTTCACGACGTTTCATGCAGTTTGTTTTTAAATTTCTAACTTGGTACATAAACGGTGGAGCCTAAAATGAGAGACGATCAACTATTTAATGTCTCTTTTGTACTAGTAATTGAAAAATACGAAGTGTTATATAATTATAACATGGAAAAAATATTTCAACAACCAACAACCCTGGTCACCACTACGAATTATGTTTAATATTTATTGTATTATTTGGGTGCTCCCAGTAACGTCGTTTTTGTTTATATTTTTCTTCATTTTTGCAAGTAAAAGTGTTGTTATAACAGCGACTGCTACATTGTCGTCGGAGTTCGTCATTTTTATTTTGTTTCCTCAGTGTGTGTACAATATGAAACACAGCTTCATGTTTCATGTTTCATGTTTCATATTTCATGTTTCGTGTTTCTTTGATGTGCGGCTCGCCTAACAGTGTCGCAAAATTCATTCCACAATGTAAATTTACCTGCAAAAGTAATTAAAGTTATTTGAAGCAGTCTCATGGATGAAACGTTTTTATGGGAAGTTGAAGCATTTGATCCAATTTCGTCGTTTGCATTTTGTGTCGGCTAAATTTGATATTTTTGTTTTAATAAAATGTTGGGCGCCACACTTATTAACTCAAAAAATGAATTTTGAAACGATTCACGTTGTATCAAGTCGCCTTCTTCGCAATTATTTAAAAATTCTATTTCAGTTTGTACTTCACCAAATGAATCATATATGGGCTGTAGTTTATGTAATCTACTATTTCCCTTACTAGACCGCTGCTTGCAGATGAGGGTGAATTACGCCAAACTCGAGATATTTCTTCGTTTGTTGATGATTTGCTTAATTTCGCAACTGCTAATTGTAGCACACGAAATCCGGAATCTAGAGACCAATGTATGATTGCGAAGCAAATTTCATGAAACAGAGCATGTCCTGTTACATGAAACTTGTATAAGCAACTATTATTTATTATTCAGAAACATCTGTCTGCGTCATCTCATTTGCATACATGCACAATGCGGAATGGAACAAGTTTCCTGTTTCGTGCAACGAGTTTTACGAAACTTGTTTCTCTAGTGCGTAATCGGCCGAATATTGGTGAACCAAAAGATTTTTAGTTCATAGTTTGGCAATAAGTAGGTACTTGTTGGTAGTGTAGAGCTAAAAAATATGATGTTAACAACTAGTGACACAATTTTCCATGCAGTTAATGCTATAGCAATAATAACTGTGGTAATTATAGTGTACTACAAGTGGGCATTTACATACTGGGAAAAGAAAAACGTACCTGGTTTAAAACCATCTATTCCATTAGGAAACTTCGAAAACCCGTTTACCAATAAACTGACCATAGGGGAGTGGTTGCGAAATGTGTATGCTAGTGGGAAAGCATTGAAGAATAAGTACATGGGAATATATTTGTTTACTCGACCTGTATTTTTTATTATCGACCCATTAATCGTGAAATATATATTACAACAGGACTTTGATCACTTTACAGATCGAGGCTTTTACTACAACAAAAAAGACGATCCTCTCAGTGCAAATCTCGTCACGCTTGAAGGAGAAGAATGGCGATTTCTTCGCACTAAATTATCTCCAGTTTTTACAGCTGCAAAGCTGAAAATTATGTTTGAAACATTACTTCAGTGTGGATATCAGTTGAGCCATGCAATCGATATCATATACGCGAATAAACGTGAAATTGAAATTAGAGACATTTCCACGTGCTACAGCATGGATGTTATAGGTTCCTGTGCGTTTGGTGTAGAGTGTAACTGCTTGACGCATGCCAATTCAAAATTTATGCAGGAAGGAAGAAAGATCTTTAACTTTGACTCGGGATTTCGGCGTGCTAAAACTGCTTTGGCGTTTGCTTTTCCAAATTTATCGCGAATGCTCAAGCTAAGGCTTTTTGATAAAGATTCAACGGATTTTTTTATAAATATCGTTAAAGAAACAATTAAATTTAGACAAACAAACAACGTAATTCGTAAGGATATACTGCAACAGTTAATCGACCTACAAAAAGATTCACGGGGCGATAGCATGAAAAATACGGAACCGTATTTATTTGAGAACGAAGGTAAAATTAAAGAAATCGCAGCGCAGGTATTTATTTTCTTCGCAGCTGGTTTTGAAACATCGTCGACTACTTTATGTTTTGGGTTATACGAATTAGCTGCCAATCCAGATGTGCAATCTCAACTCAGAAACGACATAAATGGTACGCTGACAAAGCACGAAGGAAACGTAAATTACGACTCAATTATGGATATGAAATACATGGATCAGGTTGTAGAAGGTTAGCCAAAATCAACTAATAAGTAGTTTAGTTTATCACTGTAACAACCTTATTACTATCCTGCAGAAATTTTGAGGAAATATCCGCCCGCTCCTTTTTTACCGAGAAAGTGTGTCAAAGACTACAAGATTCCTGGCACAGAAACGATTTTAGAGAAAGGATCAGGTGTTGCAATTTCCATTTTGGGTTTACATCGTGATAGCGATTACTACCCAGAACCAGAGAAATTCGATCCCGACCGTTTTTCCGATGATAATAAAGCTAAACGCCTCCAGTTCACCTACCTACCTTTTGGAGAAGGACCAAAGATTTGCATAGGTATGAAATGTTTGCAAGGTGTTTATTTATGAAACTATATCTAACACATACTTTGTAGCTCTTCGCTTCGGTTTAATGCAAATTAAAGTAGCTTTAGCTCTGCTTTTGAAAAAATATCGATTTACACTAAATGCCAAAACTACAGAACCCATACAATTTGAACCTTATAGTTCTACCCTGATACCGAAACATGGAATATATTTGAACATAGAAAAAATATCCTAAAATGTCCCGTAAAATGTTACTACTAATACTAACAACTACGTATAGAGATTGAAACACTACACGTAATACAAGTTATGGTTAGTTAACAGATTTGTCAATTTCTTCTTATAATGACTACTTTTTTCGTTTTCTTAATAAATTTGTCTTTGTATTAAAAATTGTATTAGAGAATTTAAAAACAATGAAATATATTCATTGTAAATTCATTGTTCGAATAATTCCAATAATATTTTTTATATAATATATTTTACGTTTCGTCAGCTTTAGCTGACTTCTTGAGAAATTACACATTAATGTCATAGACTAAAAAGGAAAATGCATTATACGTAAGTTGGATAACTTAAACGATGCATAATTCTTCTTAACATATGTAAAGTTGACAGAAATGTTTAGATTTTAAGATGTAAAATGTTCAAGGTTAAAACTAATTCTTACTATATAAGTTGAATGTGATATTTAAAACGAATTTGTAAAGATAAAACGTCAGATGTCAAAAATTTTAAATCTAGAACTTTCTTATTTTAAATGTGTAATGTATATCTTGATACGAAAACTTTTATTGTAAAGGATATCTTGATATTAATAGTAATTTAAACGATATATATTTTAATTATTTAATTATAGAAGAATTTTTAGAGAAGATTATAGTAAATTGAATGAAGATTTTCTGTCTGTTTTGTAATTAATAGATTCGTATTTTTTTAATTTAAATCATTTCATATATAAGGCGTTTTTGTAAAAAAAAAATTTAATATTTTAGGTGAGTCAAAATTAAAATTATGATAATTATCAACTGCATGGTCAAAGAGAGGAGTATTTGGTTTATTTAGAAATTAAATTTTTGTTTCTATAGAATTCTTATGTTGAGTTATTGTTTTTTTTAAATTTTGTTCTGCTTGTCCTATATATTTAGCATTGCAATTATTGCAATTAATTTGGTAAACAATATTAGATTCTGATTGAATTTTTGTTTAACTTTTAGATTGCTAAAATATTGATTTCCTATTGTATTGTAATTTTTAAAAAAATATTAAAATGATATTCGTTTGTTAATATTTTACTTAAACTTAGTGATAGGTTTGGTATATATGGAATTGAAATGTAAATTAGATATTTAATGTTTTGGTCATTATTAAATTTTTGTCCTACACAGATAGGGTATAAGTTGATAGTTGATTATTCTTATTTGTTTTATTATTTTTAAATTTATTTGTTTCTTTCTTAATGTTGGTGTTAATGTCAATAGGATAATTGCTTTTTAATAATATTTTCTTAATTTGTATTATATCAAATTTATTTGAAGATAATAAAATTGAACGGTCAATTAAGCTATTAATTACACTTCTTTAATATTTTATAGACTTTTGAAAATTATAGTTTAAGTATCTATCAGTTTTAATTTCTTTTCTATATCAATTTGTTTCAATTTTATTATTTTCTATTCTTATTAGAGTTAGGTCAAGAGAATTTATAGGGTTATTATTTTAATTTTCAATTGTGAATTCTAATCTTGGGTGGTAGTTATTAAATGTTTTTAAAATGTTATTTAATTGGTTTTTAATGGTACAAATTATTATGCCATCTACAAATTGTCTAGGAAAACTAATTTCATTTAAGTTAATTAAAATTTCAGATTCAATTTTCTGTAATACCAAATCTGTAATACAACTAAAGAAAGGCTGACCCATTGCAACACCAAAATTCTGTTTGTATATTTGATAGTTAAAAGAAAAATATGTAGATTGTAGAATATAGTCAACTACTTTTATAAATTCTTGTTTAGGAGTATTAGTAAATTTTTCTATTTGACTCCAAAATTGTTTTATGGGTTTGATGGCTAAATATATTGAAATGTTTGTATAAAGTGATATTACATCTAAGAAGAATAAAACATGTTCTTTAGAAATTGTTAATGTATCAATATTTTTTTGAAAAGTCCACGAGTCTTTTCTACTATATGGTTTTTTTTTGGTAACATTAATTAGAATATTTAAAAAATATTTGGATGGTTTATAGAATGGGCGTATATATGAAGCTACTATTGGTCGTAAAGGGAAGTTATTTTTATGGACTTTTAATACAACCTAATATTTTGATTCTAATTTAAAGTCATTAGTGATTATCAATTAAAATTATTTATTATGCGATAAATTTGCTAAGAATCCTTTAACCTTTTTTTTAACTTCTTTAAACCGCTTTTTAAAGATTTAAACACATATGCCCAAAAACCATGATAATCAGGAAATACGAAAGGTTCTATAATTTACCCCTAAAACCAAATTCTCACCTTTAGGAGTTGATCTGTGCACAATCCTGAATTACGTTTTTAGGAACTTGTATAGGTAACCTTTCTAAGTAAAACCAAATTGTTACATTATAGGGCCTTATGAAATATTGAGAAATTCGTATATGCCAAAATGAATGTCCTAACTCAATAAACATAGGAGATACGAAGGGTTCTTTAATTCACCCCCAATCCAGATTTGCACCTTTAGGGGTTGATTAAGGCAAAATCCTGAAATACGTTTCTAGGTATTTGCATTGATAATCTTCGCAAGTAAACACCAAATCGATATCTTATCGGGTGTAAGAGATATTGAGGAATTCGTGAAAACACATTTTACCCTTTTTCACCCCCTTAGGGGTCGAATTTCAAAAAATCCCTTCTTAGCACTACCTTACGTAAGAAATTGAATCTTGCACCTAAATCTCAAGATTCTAGTACCAGTGGTTTCGGCTCTGCGTTGATTAGTCAGAGTTATGACTTTCCTTTATATATGTATAGATAAAATTGATGTTAGTCTCATAAAACTGCATTTTTTCCATTAACTTCATTTATTCCAAAATTTAGAAAAATCGCTTTTAACCCATTTCATTGTGAAATGGAACTCACAGCAAATAAAATATAATAATTTTAAACCCCCTACTCCTTTTCAGTTTTTCCTCCTTTTACCCCTTTAGGGTTAAAATTTTTAAATCCCCTTAAACCGCTTTCTAAATATTTTAAAAATACATCTATATGCCAAAAAAGAATGTTCTAACTCAATAAACATAGGAGATACGAAGGGTTCTTTAATTCACCCCCAATCCAGATTTGCAACTTTAGGGGTTGATTAAGGCAAAATCCTGAAATACGTTTCTAGGTATTTGCATTGATAATCTTCGCAAGTAAACACCAAATTGATATCTTATCGGGTGTAAGAGATATTGAGGAATTCGTGAAAACACATTTTACCTTTTTTCACCCCCTTAGGGGTCGAATTTCAAAAAATCCCTTCTTAGCACTACCTTACGTAAGAAATTGAATCTTGCACCTAAATCTCAAGATTCTAGTACCAGTGGTTTCGGCTCTGCGTTGATTAGTCAGAGTTATGACTTTCCTTTATATATGTATAGATAAAATTGATGTTAGTCTTATAAAACTGCATTTTTTTCCATTAACTTCATTTATTCCAAAATTTAAAAAAATCGCTTTTAACCCATTTCATTGTGAAATGGAACTCACAGCAAATAAAATATAATAATTTTAAACCCCCTACTCCTTTTCAGTTTTTCCTCCTTTTACCCCTTTAGGGTTAAAATTTTTAAATCCCCTTAAACCGCTTTCTAAATATTTTAAAAATACATCTATATGCCAAAAAAGAATGTTCTAACTCAATAAACATAGGAGATACGAAGGGTTCTTTAATTCACCCCCAATCCAGATTTGCACCTTTAGGGGTTGATTAAGGCAAAATCCTGAAATACGTTTCTAGGTATTTGCATTGATAATCTTCGCAAGTAAACACCAAATTGATATCTTATCGGGTGTAAGAGATATTGAGGAATTCGTGAAAACACATTTTACCCTTTTTCACCCCCTTAGGGGTCGAATTTCAAAAAATCCCTTCTTAGCACTACCTTACGCAAGAAATTGAATCTTGCACCTAAATCTCAAGATTCTAGTACCAGTGGTTTCGGCTCTGCGTTGATTAGTCAGAGTTATGACTTTCCTTTATATATGTATAGATAAAATTGATGTTAGTCTCATAAAACTGCATTTTTTCCATTAACTTCATTTATTCCAAAATTTAAAAAAATCGCTTTTAACCCATTTCATTGTGAAATGGAACTCACAGCAAATAAAATATAATAATTTTAAACCCCCTACTCCTTTTCAGTTTTTCCTCATTTTACCCCTTTAGGGTTAAAATTTTTAAATCGCCTTAAACCACTTTCTAAATATTTTAAAAATACATCTATATGCCAAAAAAGAATGTTCTAACTTAATAAACATAGGAGATACGAAGGGTTCTTTAATTCACCCCCAATCCAGATTTGCACCTTTAGGGGTTGATTAAGGCAAAATCCTGAAATACGTTTCTAGGTATTTGCATTGATAATCTTCGCAAGTAAACACCAAATTGATATCTTATCGGGTGTAAGAGATATTGAGGAATTCGTGAAAACACATTTTACCCTTTTTCACCCCCTTAGGGGTCGAATTTCAAAAAATTCCTTCTTAGCACTACCTTACGTAAGAAATTGAATCTTGCACCTAAATCTCAAGATTTTAGTACCAGTGGTTTCGGCTCTGCGTTGATTAGTCAGAGTTATGACTTTCCTTTATATATGTATAGATAAAATTGATGTTAGTCTCATAAAACTGCATTTTTTTCCATTAACTTCATTTATTCCAAAATTTAAAAAAATCGCTTTTAACCCATTTCATTGTGAAATGGAACTCACAGCAAATAAAATATAATAATTTTAAATCCCCTACCCCTTTTCAGTTTTTCCTCCTTTTACCCCTTTAGGATTAAAATTTTTAAATCCCCTTAAACCGCTTTCTAAATATTTTAAAAATACATCTATATGCCAAAAAAGAATGTTCTAACTCAATAAACATAGGTGATACGAAGGGTTCTTTAATTCACCCCCAATCCAGATTTGCACCTTTAGGGGTTGATTAAGGCAAAATCCTGAAATACGTTTCTAGGTATTTGCATTGATAATCTTCGCAAGTAAACACCAAATTGATATCTTATCGGGTGTAAGAGATATTGAGGAATTCGTGAAAACACATTTTACCCTTTTTCACCCCCTTAGGGGTCGAATTTCAAAAAATCCCTTCTTAGCACTACCTTACGTAAGAAATTGAATCTTGCACCTAAATCTCAAGATTCTAGTACCAGTGGTTTCGGCTCTGCGTTGATTAGTCAGAGTTATGACTTTCCTTTATATATGTATAGATAAAATTGATGTTAGTCTCATAAAACTGCATTTTTTCCATTAACTTCATTTATTCCAAAATTTAAAAAAATCGCTTTTAACCCATTTTATTGTGAAATGGAACTCACAGCAAATAAAATATAATAATTTTAAACCCCCTACTCCTTTTCAGTTTTTCCTCCTTTTACCCCTTTAGGGTTAAAATTTTTAAATCCCCTTAAACCACTTTCTAAATATTTAAAAAATACATCTATATGCCAAAAAAGAATGTTTTAACTCAATAAACATAGGAGATACGAAGGGTTCTTTAATTCACCCCCAATCCAGATTTGCACCTTTAGGGGTTGATTAAGGCAAAATCCTGAAATACGTTTCTAGGTATTTGCATTGATAATCTTCGCAAGTAAACACCAAATTGATATCTTATCGGGTGTAAGAGATATTGAGGAATTCGTGAAAACACATTTTACCCTTTTTCACCCCCTTAGGGGTCGAATTTCAAAAAATCCCTTCTTAGCACTACCTTACGTAAGAAATTGAATCTTGCACCTAAATCTCAAGATTCTAGTACCAGTGGTTTCGGCTCTGCGTTGATTAGTCAGAGTTATGACTTTCCTTTATATATGTATAGATAAAATTGATGTTAGTCTCATAAAACTGCATTTTTTTCCATTAACTTCATTTATTCCAAAATTTAAAAAAATCGCTTTTAACCCATTTCATTGTGAAATGGAACTCACAGCAAATAAAATATAATAATTTTAAACCCCCTACTCCTTTTCAGTTTTTCCTCCTTTTACCCCTTTAGGGTTAAAATTTTTAAATCCCCTTAAACCGCTTTCTAAATATTTTAAAAATACATCTATATGCCAAAAAAGAATGTTCTAACTCAATAAACATAGGAGATACGAAGGGTTCTTTAATTCACCCCAATCCCGATTTGCACCTTTAGGGGTTGATTAAGGCAAAATCCTGAAATACGTTTCTAGGTATTTGCATTGATAATCTTCGCAAGTAAACACCAAATTGATATCTTATCGGGTGTAAGAGATATTGAGGAATTCGTGAAAACACATTTTACCCTTTTTCACCCCCTTAGGGGTCGAATTTCAAAAAATCCCTTCTTAGCACTACCTTACGTAAGAAATTGAATCTCAAGATTCTAGTACCAGTGGTTTCGGCTCTGCGTTGATTAGTCAGAGTTATGACTTTCCTTTATATATGTATAGATAAAATTGATGTTAGTCTCATAAAACTGCATTTTTTTCCATTAACTTCATTTATTCCAAAATTTAAAAAAATCGCTTTTAACCCATTTCATTGTGAAATGGAACTCACAGCAAATAAAATATAATAATTTTAAACCCCCTACTCCTTTTCAGTTTTTCCTCCTTTTACCCCTTTAGGGTTAAAATTTTTAAATCCCCTTAAACCGCTTTCTAAATATTTTAAAAATACATCTATATGCCAAAAAAGAATGTTCTAACTCAATAAACATAGGAGATACGAAGGGTTCTTTAATTCACCCCAATCCCGATTTGCACCTTTAGGGGTTGATTAAGGCAAAATCCTGAAATACGTTTCTAGGTATTTGCATTGATAATCTTCGCAAGTAAACACCAAATTGATATCTTATCGGGTGTAAGAGATATTGAGGAATTCGTGAAAACACATTTTACCCTTTTTCACCCCCTTAGGGGTCGAATTTCAAAAAATCCCTTCTTAGCACTACCTTACGTAAGAAATTGAATCTTGCACCTAAATCTCAAGATTCTAGTACCAGTGGTTTCGGCTCTGCGTTGATTAGTCAGAGTTATGACTTTCCTTTATATATGTATAGATAAAATTGATGTTAGTCTCATAAAACTGCATTTTTTCCATTAACTTCATTTATTCCAAAATTTAAAAAAATCGCTTTTAACCCATTTCATTGTGAAATGGAACTCACAGCAAATAAAATATAATAATTTTAAACCCCCTACTCCTTTTCAGTTTTTCCTCATTTTACCCCTTTAGGGTTAAAATTTTTAAATCGCCTTAAACCACTTTCTAAATATTTTAAAAATACATCTATATGCCAAAAAAGAATGTTCTAACTCAATAAACATAGGAGATACGAAGGGTTCTTTAATTCACCCCCAATCCAGATTTGCACCTTTAGGGGTTGATTAAGGCAAAATCCTGAAATACGTTTCTAGGTATTTGCATTGATAATCTTCGCAAGTAAACACCAAATTGATATCTTATCGGGTGTAAGAGATATTGAGGAATTCGTGAAAACACATTTTACCCTTTTTCACCCCCTTAGGGGTCGAATTTCAAAAAATTCCTTCTTAGCACTACCTTACGTAAGAAATTGAATCTTGCACCTAAATCTCAAGATTTTAGTACCAGTGGTTTCGGCTCTGCGTTGATTAGTCAGAGTTATGACTTTCCTTTATATATGTATAGATAAAATTGATGTTAGTCTCATAAAACTGCATTTTTTTCCATTAACTTCATTTATTCCAAAATTTAAAAAAATCGCTTTTAACCCATTTCATTGTGAAATGGAACTCACAGCAAATAAAATATAATAATTTTAAATCCCCTACCCCTTTTCAGTTTTTCCTCCTTTTACCCCTTTAGGATTAAAATTTTTAAATCCCCTTAAACCGCTTTCTAAATATTTTAAAAATACATCTATATGCCAAAAAAGAATGTTCTAACTCAATAAACATAGGTGATACGAAGGGTTCTTTAATTCACCCCCAATCCAGATTTGCACCTTTAGGGGTTGATTAAGGCAAAATCCTGAAATACGTTTCTAGGTATTTGCATTGATAATCTTCGCAAGTAAACACCAAATTGATATCTTATCGGGTGTAAGAGATATTGAGGAATTCGTGAAAACACATTTTACCCTTTTTCACCCCCTTAGGGGTCGAATTTCAAAAAATCCCTTCTTAGCACTACCTTACGTAAGAAATTGAATCTTGCACCTAAATCTCAAGATTCTAGTACCAGTGGTTTCGGCTCTGCGTTGATTAGTCAGAGTTATGACTTTCCTTTATATATGTATAGATAAAATTGATGTTAGTCTCATAAAACTGCATTTTTTCCATTAACTTCATTTATTCCAAAATTTAAAAAAATCGCTTTTAACCCATTTTATTGTGAAATGGAACTCACAGCAAATAAAATATAATAATTTTAAACCCCCTACTCCTTTTCAGTTTTTCCTCCTTTTACCCCTTTAGGGTTAAAATTTTTAAATCCCCTTAAACCACTTTCTAAATATTTTAAAAATACATCTATATGCCAAAAAAGAATGTTTTAACTCAATAAACATAGGAGATACGAAGGGTTCTTTAATTCACCCCCAATCCAGATTTGCACCTTTAGGGGTTGATTAAGGCAAAATCCTGAAATACGTTTCTAGGTATTTGCATTGATAATCTTCGCAAGTAAACACCAAATTGATATCTTATCGGGTGTAAGAGATATTGAGGAATTCGTGAAAACACATTTTACCCTTTTTCACCCCCTTAGGGGTCGAATTTCAAAAAATCCCTTCTTAGCACTACCTTACGTAAGAAATTGAATCTTGCACCTAAATCTCAAGATTCTAGTACCAGTGGTTTCGGCTCTGCGTTGATTAGTCAGAGTTATGACTTTCCTTTATATATGTATAGATAAAATTGATGTTAGTCTCATAAAACTGCATTTTTTTCCATTAACTTCATTTATTCCAAAATTTAAAAAAATCGCTTTTAACCCATTTCATTGTGAAATGGAACTCACAGCAAATAAAATATAATAATTTTAAACCCCCTACTCCTTTTCAGTTTTTCCTCCTTTTACCCCTTTAGGGTTAAAATTTTTAAATCCCCTTAAACCGCTTTCTAAATATTTTAAAAATACATCTATATGCCAAAAAAGAATGTTCTAACTCAATAAACATAGGAGATACGAAGGGTTCTTTAATTCACCCCAATCCCGATTTGCACCTTTAGGGGTTGATTAAGGCAAAATCCTGAAATACGTTTCTAGGTATTTGCATTGATAATCTTCGCAAGTAAACACCAAATTGATATCTTATCGGGTGTAAGAGATATTGAGGAATTCGTGAAAACACATTTTACCCTTTTTCACCCCCTTAGGGGTCGAATTTCAAAAAATCCCTTCTTAGCACTACCTTACGTAAGAAATTGAATCTCAAGATTCTAGTACCAGTGGTTTCGGCTCTGCGTTGATTAGTCAGAGTTATGACTTTCCTTTATATATGTATAGATAAAATTGATGTTAGTCTCATAAAACTGCATTTTTTTCCATTAACTTCATTTATTCCAAAATTTAAAAAAATCGCTTTTAACCCATTTCATTGTGAAATGGAACTCACAGCAAATAAAATATAATAATTTTAAACCCCCTACTCCTTTTCAGTTTTTCCTCCTTTTACCCCTTTAGGGTTAAAATTTTTAAATCCCCTTAAACCGCTTTCTAAATATTTTAAAAATACATCTATATGCCAAAAAAGAATGTTCTAACTCAATAAACATAGGAGATACGAAGGGTTCTTTAATTCACCCCAATCCCGATTTGCACCTTTAGGGGTTGATTAAGGCAAAATCCAGAAATACGTTTCTAGGTATTTGCATTGATAATCTTCGCAAGTAAACACCAAATTGATATCTTATCGGGTGTAAGAGATATTGAGGAATTCGTGAAAACACATTTTACCCTTTTTCACCCCCTTAGGGGTCGAATTTCAAAAAATCCCTTCTTAGCACTACCTTACGTAAGAAATTGAATCTCAAGATTCTAGTACCAGTGGTTTCGGCTCTGCGTTGATTAGTCAGAGTTATGACTTTCCTTTATATATGTATAGATAAAATTGATGTTAGTCTCATAAAACTGCATTTTTTTCCATTAACTTCATTTATTCCAAAATTTAAAAAAATCGCTTTTAACCCATTTCATTGTGAAATGGAACTCACAGCAAATAAAATATAATAATTTTAAACCCCCTACTCCTTTTCAGTTTTTCCTCCTTTTACCCCTTTAGGGTTAAAATTTTTAAATCCCCTTAAACCACTTTCTAAATATTTTAAAAATACATCTATATGCCAAAAAAGAATGTTCTAACTCAATAAACATAGGAGATACGAAGGGTTCTTTAATTCACCCCCAATCCAGATTTGCACCTTTAGGGGTTGATTAAGGCAAAATCCTGAAATACGTTTCTAGGTATTTGCATTGATAATCTTCGCAAGTAAACACCAAATTGATATCTTATCGGGTGTAAGAGATATTGAGGAATTCGTGAAAACACATTTTACCCTTTTTCACCCCCTTAGGGGTCGAATTTCAAAAAATCCCTGCTTAGCACTACCTTACGTAAGAAATTGAATCTTGCACCTAAATCTCAAGATTCTAGTACCAGTGGTTTCGGCTCTGCGTTGATTAGTCAGAGTTATGACTTTCCTTTATATATGTATAGATAAAATTGATGTTAGTCTCATAAAACTGCATTTTTTCCATTAACTTCATTTATTCCAAAATTTAAAAAAATCGCTTTTAACCCATTTCATTGTGAAATGGAACTCACAGCAAATAAAATATAATAATTTTAAACCCCCTACTCCTTTTCAGTTTTTCTTCCTTTTACCCCTTTAGGGTTAAAATTTTTAAATCCCCTTAAACCGCTTTCTAAATATTTTAAAAATACATCTATATGCCAAAAAAGAATGTTCTAACTCAATAAACATAGGAGATACGAAGGGTTCTTTAATTCACCCCCAATCCAGATTTGCACCTTTAGGGGTTGATTAAGGCAAAATCCTGAAATACGTTTCTAGGTATTTGCATTGATAATCTTCGCAAGTAAACACCAAATTGATATCTTATCGGGTGTAAGAGATATTGAGGAATTCGTGAAAACACATTTTACCCTTTTTCACCCCCTTAGGGGTCGAATTTCAAAAAATCCCTTCTTAGCACTACCTTACGTAAGAAATTGAATCTTGCACCTAAATCTCAAGATTCTAGTACCAGTGGTTTCGGCTCTGCGTTGATTAGTCAGAGTTATGACTTTCCTTTATATATGTATAGATAAAATTGATGTTAGTCTCATAAAACTGCATTTTTTCCATTAACTTCATTTATTCCAAAATTTAAAAAAATCGCTTTTAACCCATTTCATTGTGAAATGGAACTCACAGCAAATAAAATATAATAATTTTAAACCCCCTACTCCTTTTCAGTTTTTCCTCCTTTTACCCCTTTAGGGTTAAAATTTTTAAATCCCCTTAAACCGCTTTCTAAATATTTTAAAAATACATC
Organism: Agriotes lineatus; assembly: GCA_940337035.1. NCBI lineage: Eukaryota > Metazoa > Arthropoda > Insecta > Coleoptera > Elateridae > Agriotes > Agriotes lineatus. The sequence continues at coordinate 54,441 of CALNHX010004790.1, forward strand.
TATATGCCAAAAAAGAATGTTCTAACTCAATAAACATAGGAGATACGAAGGGTTCTTTAATTCACCCCCAATCCAGATTTGCACCTTTAGGGGTTGATTAAGGCAAAATCCTGAAATACGTTTCTAGGTATTTGCATTGATAATCTTCGCAAGTAAACACCAAATTGATATCTTATCGGGTGTAAGAGATATTGAGGAATTCGTGAAAACACATTTTACCCTTTTTCACCCCCTTAGGGGTCGAATTTCAAAAAATCCCTTCTTAGCACTACCTTACGTAAGAAATTGAATCTTGCACCTAAATCTCAAGATTCTAGTACCAGTGGTTTCGGCTCTGCGTTGATTAGTCAGAGTTATGACTTTCCTTTATATATGTATAGATAAAATTGATGTTAGTCTCATAAAACTGCATTTTTTTCCATTAACTTCATTTATTCCAAAATTTAAAAAAATCGCTTTTAACCCATTTCATTGTGAAATGGAACTCACAGCAAATAAAATATAATAATTTTAAACCCCCTACTCCTTTTCAGTTTTTCCTCCTTTTACCCCTTTAGGGTTAAAATTTTTAAATCCCCTTAAACCACTTTCTAAATATTTTAAAAATACATCTATATGCCAAAAAAGAATGTTCTAACTCAATAAACATAGGAGATACGAAGGGTTCTTTAATTCACCCCCAATCCAGATTTGCACCTTTAGGGGTTGATTAAGGCAAAATCCTGAAATACGTTTCTAGGTATTTGCATTGATAATCTTCGCAAGTAAACACCAAATTGATATCTTATCGGGTGTAAGAGATATTGAGGAATTCGTGAAAACACATTTTACCCTTTTTCACCCCCTTAGGGGTCGAATTTCAAAAAATCCCTGCTTAGCACTACCTTACGTAAGAAATTGAATCTTGCACCTAAATCTCAAGATTCTAGTACCAGTGGTTTCGGCTCTGCGTTGATTAGTCAGAGTTATGACTTTCCTTTATATATGTATAGATAAAATTGATGTTAGTCTCATAAAACTGCATTTTTTCCATTAACTTCATTTATTCCAAAATTTTAAAAAATCGCTTTTAACCCATTTCATTGTGAAATGGAACTCACAGCAAATAAAATATAATAATTTTAAACCCCCTACTCCTTTTCAGTTTTTCCTCCTTTTTTTACCCCTTTAGGGTTAAAATTTTTAAATCCCCTTAAACCGTTTTCTAAATATTTTAAAAATACATCTATATGCCAAAAAAGAATGTTCTAACTCAATAAACATAGGAGATACGAAGGGTTCTTTAATTCACCCCCAATCCAGATTTGCACCTTTAGGGTTGATTAAGGCAAAATCCTGAAATACGTTTCTAGGTATTTGCATTGATAATCTTCGCAAGTAAACACCAAATTGATATCTTATCGGGTGTAAGAGATATTGAGGAATTCGTGAAAACACATTTTACCCTTTTTCACCCCCTTAGGGGTCGAATTTCAAAAAATCCCTTCTTAGCACTACCTTACGTAAGAAATTGAATCTTGCACCTAAATCTCAAGATTCTAGTACCAGTGGTTTCGGCTCTGCGTTGATTAGTCAGAGTTATGACTTTCCTTTATATATGTATAGATAAAATTGATGTTAGTCTCATAAAACTGCATTTTTTCCATTAACTTCATTTATTCCAAAATTTAAAAAAATCGCTTTTAACCCATTTCATTGTGAAATGGAACTCACAGCAAATAAAATATAATAATTTTAAACCCCCTACTCCTTTTCAGTTTTTCCTCCTTTTACCCCTTTAGGGTTAAAATTTTTAAATCCCCTTAAACCGCTTTCTAAATATTTTAAAAATACATCTATATGCCAAAAAAGAATGTTCTAACTCAATAAACATAGGAGATACGAAGGGTTCTTTAATTCACCCCCAATCCAGATTTGCACCTTTAGGGGTTGATTAAGGCAAAATCCTGAAATACGTTTCTAGGTATTTGCATTGATAATCTTCGCAAGTAAACACCAAATTGATATCTTATCGGGTGTAAGAGATATTGAGGAATTCGTGAAAACACATTTTACCCTTTTTCACCCCCTTAGGGGTCGAATTTCAAAAATCCCTTCTTAGCACTACCTTACGTAAGAAATTGAATCTCAAGATTCTAGTACCAGTGGTTTCGGCTCTGCGTTGATTAGTCAGAGTTATGACTTTCCTTTATATATGTATAGATAAAATTGATGTTAGTCTCATAAAACTGCATTTTTTTCCATTAACTTCATTTATTCCAAAATTTAAAAAAATCGCTTTTAACCCATTTCATTGTGAAATGGAACTCACAGCAAATAAAATATAATAATTTTAAACCCCCTACTCCTTTTCAGTTTTCCTCCTTTTACCCCTTTAGGGTTAAAATTTTTAAATCCCCTTAAACCACTTTCTAAATATTTTAAAAATACATCTATATGCCAAAAAAGAATGTTCTAACTCAATAAACATAGGAGATACGAAGGGTTTTTTAATTCACCCCCAATCCAGATTTGCACCTTTAGGGGTTGATTAAGGCAAAATCCTGAAATACGTTTCTAGGTATTTGCATTGATAATCTTCGCAAGTAAACACCAAATTGATATCTTATCGGGTGTAAGAGATATTGAGGAATTCGTGAAAACACATTTTACCCTTTTTCACCCCCTTAGGGGTCGAATTTCAAAAAATCCCTGCTTAGCACTACCTTACGTAAGAAATTGAATCTTGCACCTAAATCTCAAGATTCTAGTACCAGTGGTTTCGGCTCTGCGTTGATTAGTCAGAGTTATGACTTTCCTTTATATATGTATAGATAAAATTGATGTTAGTCTCATAAAACTGCATTTTTTCCATTAACTTCATTTATTCCAAAATTTAAAAAAATCGCTTTTAACCCATTTCATTGTGAAATGGAACTCACAGCAAATAAAATATAATAATTTTAAACCCCCTACTCCTTTTCAGTTTTTCCTCCTTTTACCCCTTTAGGGTTAAAATTTTTAAATCCCCTTAAACCGCTTTCTAAATATTTTAAAAATACATCTATATGCCAAAAAAGAATGTTCTAACTCAATAAACATAGGAGATACGAAGGGTTCTTTAATTCACCCCCAATCCAGATTTGCACCTTTAGGGGTTGATTAAGGCAAAATCCTGAAATACGTTTCTAGGTATTTGCATTGATAATCTTCGCAAGTAAACACCAAATTGATATCTTATCGGGTGTAAGAGATATTGAGGAATTCGTGAAAACACATTTTACCCTTTTTCACCCCCTTAGGGGTCGAATTTCAAAAAATCCCTTCTTAGCACTACCTTACGTAAGAAATTGAATCTTGCACCTAAATCTCAAGATTCTAGTACCAGTGGTTTCGGCTCTGCGTTGATTAGTCAGAGTTATGACTTTCCTTTATATATGTATAGATAAAATTGATGTTAGTCTCATAAAACTGCATTTTTTCCATTAACTTCATTTATTCCAAAATTTAAAAAAATCGCTTTTAACCCATTTCATTGTGAAATGGAACTCACAGCAAATAAAATATAATAATTTTAAACCCCCTACTCCTTTTCAGTTTTTCCTCCTTTTACCCCTTTAGGGTTAAAATTTTTAAATCCCCTTAAACCACTTTCTAAATATTTTAAAAATACATCTATATGCCAAAAAAGAATGTTCTAACTCAATAAACATAGGAGATACGAAGGGTTCTTTAATTCACCCCCAATCCAGATTTGCACCTTTAGGGGTTGATTAAGGCAAAATCCTGAAATACGTTTCTAGGTATTTGCATTGATAATCTTCGCAAGTAAACACCAAATTGATATCTTATCGGGTGTAAGAGATATTGAGGAATTCGTGAAAACACATTTTACCCTTTTTCACCCCCTTAGGGGTCGAATTTCAAAAAATCCCTTCTTAGCACTACCTTACGTAAGAAATTGAATCTTGCACCTAAATCTCAAGATTCTAGTACCAGTGGTTTCGGCTCTGCGTTGATTAGTCAGAGTTATGACTTTCCTTTATATATGTATAGATAAAATTGATGTTAGTCTCATAAAACTGCATTTTTTTCCATTAACTTCATTTATTCCAAAATTTAAAAAAATCGCTTTTAACCCATTTCATTGTGAAATGGAACTCACAGCAAATAAAATATAATAATTTTAAACCCCCTACTCCTTTTCAGTTTTTCCTCCTTTTACCCCTTTAGGGTTAAAATTTTTAAATCCCCTTAAACCACTTTCTAAATATTTTAAAAATACATCTATATGCCAAAAAAGAATGTTCTAACTCAATAAACATAGGAGATACGAAGGGTTCTTTAATTCACCCCCAATCCAGATTTGCACCTTTAGGGGTTGATTAAGGCAAAATCCTGAAATACGTTTCTAGGTATTTGCATTGATAATCTTCGCAAGTAAACACCAAATTGATATCTTATCGGGTGTAAGAGATATTGAGGAATTCGTGAAAACACATTTTACCCTTTTTCACCCCCTTAGGGGTCGAATTTCAAAAAATCCCTGCTTAGCACTACCTTACGTAAGAAATTGAATCTTGCACCTAAATCTCAAGATTCTAGTACCAGTGGTTTCGGCTCTGCGTTGATTAGTCAGAGTTATGACTTTCCTTTATATATGTATAGATAAAATTGATGTTAGTCTCATAAAACTGCATTTTTTCCATTAACTTCATTTATTCCAAAATTTAAAAAAATCGCTTTTAACCCATTTCATTGTGAAATGGAACTCACAGCAAATAAAATATAATAATTTTAAACCCCCTACTCCTTTTCAGTTTTTCCTCCTTTTACCCCTTTAGGGTTAAAATTTTTAAATCCCCTTAAACCGCTTTCTAAATATTTTAAAAATACATCTATATGCCAAAAAAGAATGTTCTAACTCAATAAACATAGGAGATACGAAGGGTTCTTTAATTCACCCCCAATCCAGATTTGCACCTTTAGGGGTTGATTAAGGCAAAATCCTGAAATACGTTTCTAGGTATTTGCATTGATAATCTTCGCAAGTAAACACCAAATTGATATCTTATCGGGTGTAAGAGATATTGAGGAATTCGTGAAAACACATTTTACCCTTTTTCACCCCCTTAGGGGTCGAATTTCAAAAAATCCCTTCTTAGCACTACCTTACGTAAGAAATTGAATCTTGCACCTAAATCTCAAGATTCTAGTACCAGTGGTTTCGGCTCTGCGTTGATTAGTCAGAGTTATGACTTTCCTTTATATATGTATAGATAAAATTGATGTTAGTCTCATAAAACTGCATTTTTTCCATTAACTTCATTTATTCCAAAATTTAAAAAAATCGCTTTTAACCCATTTCATTGTGAAATGGAACTCACAGCAAATAAAATATAATAATTTTAAACCCCCTACTCCTTTTCAGTTTTTCCTCCTTTTACCCCTTTAGGGTTAAAATTTTTAAATCCCCTTAAACCGCTTTCTAAATATTTTAAAAATACATCTATATGCCAAAAAAGAATGTTCTAACTCAATAAACATAGGAGATACGAAGGGTTCTTTAATTCACCCCCAATCCAGATTTGCACCTTTAGGGGTTGATTAAGGCAAAATCCTGAAATACGTTTCTAGGTATTTGCATTGATAATCTTCGCAAGTAAACACCAAATTGATATCTTATCGGGTGTAAGAGATATTGAGGAATTCGTGAAAACACATTTTACCCTTTTTCACCCCCTTAGGGGTCGAATTTCAAAAAATCCCTTCTTAGCACTACCTTACGTAAGAAATTGAATCTTGCACCTAAATCTCAAGATTCTAGTACCAGTGGTTTCGGCTCTGCGTTGATTAGTCAGAGTTATGACTTTCCTTTATATATGTATAGATAAAATTGATGTTAGTCTCATAAAACTGCATTTTTTCCATTAACTTCATTTATTCCAAAATTTAAAAAAATCGCTTTTAACCCATTTCATTGTGAAATGGAACTCACAGCAAATAAAATATAATAATTTTAAACCCTCTACTCCTTTTCAGTTTTTCCTCCTTTTACCCCTTTAGGGTTAAAATTTTTAAATCCCCTTAAACCGCTTTCTAAATATTTTAAAAATACATCTATATGCCAAAAAAGAATGTTCTAACTCAATAAACATAGGAGATACGAAGGGTTCTTTAATTCACCCCCAATCCAGATTTGCACCTTTAGGGGTTGATTAAGGCAAAATCCTGAAATACGTTTCTAGGTATTTGCATTGATAATCTTCGCAAGTAAACACCAAATTGATATCTTATCGGGTGTAAGAGATATTGAGGAATTCGTGAAAACACATTTTACCCTTTTTCACCCCCTTAGGGGTCGAATTTCAAAAATCCCTTCTTAGCACTACCTTACGTAAGAAATTGAATCTTGCACCTAAATCTCAAGATTCTAGTACCAGTGGTTTCGGCTCTGCGTTGATTAGGCGGAGTTATGACTTTCCTTTATATATGTATAGATAATCCACGAGAGAAAAGGAGCATTTTTTTGAGTGAATTTTGTTATAACACATGCGTGCCATACAACATTTTATACAACTCAATAAATACAAAAAAAAAAATGTTGATTGCCAGCGTTTTAACTCCGCCGCACTTGTGACTAAAGACTGGTTTTACGCACTGGCATCGTAAATAATTATTAAGCTCATAACTAGGGTATTTGGAAATTTCAGTATTACAGCTAATCTAAGTAACACTCATATATATATATATATATATCGGAGCTTTTTACATATGACAGTGTTTAGGTTACTACTCCACTACTTATTAATAAATAAATTTATTGTAGCAAAAATAATAGTAAATAGAACAACCAAGAATGCAATACATATTTTTATGATAATAAATTACTGAGAGATTATATAAAATAAATATATTAGATTGTCTAATTATCAATTATATTAAAGGCTAATGCAAAAAATACAAAGTTTTAAAACAAAGGTAATAGACATTAAGATCGCCAGAGCAAAGAAAAGCTGAAGAGAGAAGGAATGCTGACCCAAATATAGTACACATATTCTTCTTATAATGGACTTGCTTGTAATCGACTAAAGAACCATTTACATGTAACTTTTGTAAACACCTGGTTTATCATTTTTCTACTCCGCAATTAGGAGAAATATTTGTTTTGTCTAGGAACGGAACAGGTTTTTTTTCGCACCTAATTCTTCGATTTCTTTTATTTTCCTTAAATACCTAAAAGGCCAAACTACAATGTCACTCCTTTCCATGAGCAATTTTCCTTTGTCACATTTCTTATAATAGAAGCCTATTTCTTTTAGATGCTTTCTCAAAGTTTCTCGACCTCCTCTATAGTTAACTTTCTTATTCATTCTGTTTACTAATACGTTTAGACTCGCTACTTTATGCTCCACAGTAAACATTTCATGAACTGTTCTTCGCAAGACTTCCAAATCAAAATCGTCGAGAACGATTTTCGTAGAGCCTTCCTTGAGTTTCTTCTTTTTCGTAGATGTTAAACAAGTAGTGCCTGGAAGAAGTAAGAATTAAAGTATTATCTGCATTATGTTTTTTAATGACAATGCTGAGAAACAATATTGTAATTTTTAAGTATTACCTGCTGTAACATCATTATCATCATCATAGAACAGCATTATGTTGTCCACTCCAATTTTGGACATATGTCTCCTCAAGATTCTTCCACTCTGTCCGGTCTTGTGCTGTTAGTGTCCATTGCAGTCTTGCTTCTATTGCGACATCGTCCTTCCAACATGCTCTCGGTCTTCCTCTATCACGTTTGCCTGTTCGGGGTCTCCAAATGGTCGCTGTAACTTACTCCTTAGGAACTTTCTTTATCAGAGAGGTTGATTTTCCAGTTGCTGCGGCTGCTACTTCTGTAGATTGCTCTAAGAGAAATGTCAACGTTCCAGAAGTATTCTGTTGATCAAGACCGATTATGACATTTGCAAATTGCAATAATACTTCTTGTTTCTGAATGCACAAGCTGTCTTGCTTTATAGCTCATTCTAATCCTATGTAAAAAGGAATTTAGTATTACATAAATATATAACTGCAACTTAAGGTGGCATTTTAGAAAGCATTTAATACTTACGATTTGATGTTATATAACCAAGCCGCCGGAAATTAACGAAGAAAAGCAATATTAAAAAAAATTTACAAAGAACAACAAAACTAACGAACAACAGCACTAAAATAAACTGGAAATTAAACACTTCTATCTGACGCAATAGCAGCAATCGCAAAGTGACGTTTATGTTTTTTGTTTGAATGTACCTCTTCGCAAAGCTTGCTTTTTATTGGTTCTCTAGTTCTCCTTACTGGATTTTTAGATTTAGTTCACATATATTCCGGGGCTTTTGTGTGCTTGGTGGTAGATAGGATAGTAACTGTAAATTTATTACTTTTTTAAGATTTTTGAAAAGGCAGGGAGAATAGGTACTAATTGGTTGCAGGTCTTTGTATTCATTTGGAGCAGATATCTTCGGAATAGGTACAACCACTGCTTGTTTCCATACATTTGGGAACGTGTTAGAAGATAAAAAATTTGGTGTGATACACGCACACAACTTACTTTTACAGTGATCTTATAATTAGCCAAAAATTTCATTTTCAATTTTTAAGCATTTGTCAAAAATTTTCAAAAATTACAAATTCTACAAAAACGGTACAAAATAGAGCGTTATATGAAGAGACAAATTTTCTCTAAAATTTTAGCTGAATTCAAAAATGTAATAATATACCGGGTGTTCTATTTAAAATAGGAGTTAATAAAAAAATAAGAAAGAAAACAAAAGAAACACATTTTAAAAGTATTCAACTGGAAAATCACTTATCTCACATCAATACACATAAAAAATGTGTTGTTAATAATTTTTACGTCTGATGATGACAATTTGTCGAAACTAGTCACGTACACACATTAAATCTTGTCAACCGTTTTTTAAAAACAAATAAATTCGTGGGGAAGACTTCAAGTCCTTCATTTATTATTAAAACTCAACCCCACTTTAAGCAGCAATGGATCAACTACGATTTACTCAGCAGGCTAGTCGAGCCGACAGGATCCAACAATTCAGGAGGTTATCTATGAAGATGAAAAGGACCAATTTAAACATCTGGTACAATTCCACTTGCCTTAAGGAAAACCTAACACCTAACTTCATCAATCTGAAGACATCGTCACAGTCAACGCAAGCACAACATGCACTCGTTAAAGGTAGATTAATTTGGCTTAGATCGGAGATTAGATATTGGTACAGAGTTAGGAATAAACTAAATCTAGATTTGTATTTGCTACATTTGGAAATCTCAAAATCACTAAACCACATCGAATTTCAATTGTTGATTGATCACATTCGTGAGGAGGTGGTCAATTTTGGTAATAATTTGTTTAACAAACTCTTGAATAAACTCAACTCATTACGTAATAAATACCTTCATATTAATCAGCCACCAATTAATTTCTCTAACCATAATTTTCACCCCAGAGTCTTGAATTTATCGAACGTTAATTTTTCTCCATCTGAGGATAAATTACTTAACGTTGGTTTAAAATTCAGTCCTCGTTTTCAACCCAATGAAAATCAATACGAAGATTTAATCATAACGACCGAAACTATTATCAAAAATTGTAATCCAGATGATTCTAGCATCTTGGTTTCCTCTTGTACTCCCATTTTCAACAGATTCAAATGCAAAAATACTATACCTAATAATAATAAAATTCAATTCACAGGTCATTTCAATAAAGACTTAATAATGTTAACAAAGAAGATTAAAAATAACAACTTAATGGTCACGAAGGCTGATAAAGGGAATTGTTTGGTAATTTTGAATAAAACTGATTATTTAGATAAAGTTTCGGAGTTCTTGAGCTCCCCTGATTTCGAGATTGTTAACACTGAATCCTTTTCGTTTCAATCTTTTTGTAGTTTGGTCAGGTCCACTGTTTATAGCCATCGTGAAACTCTTTTGACTTTAGACATTAACTATTATAAATTATTAACCAAGAATCCTATGATGCCTCGTCTATATGGTCTCCCCAAGATTCACAAAGATAATGTTCCGATTAGACCTGTTTGCTCATTTATTGACACACTGGTTTCAAAAATATCATCATTTCTTAATTATTTTCTTAGAAATCATATTAACTATAAAAGCCATTATTCTATTAATAACTCTTTGGAACTGATAAATGTTTTGAAGCTAGTCGATTTCAAACCTAACTTTTTATTACTTTCTTTTGATGTTTCCAACTTATTTCCTAGTGTACCTGCTCTTGAGTCAATCAAACTAGTTTCTGATTCACTACATTCTGATAGTAATCTCAACGTTGATCAGATCAATTGCGTTATTAATCTTTTAAATCTCACTTTAAATCAAAACTTTTTTAAATTCAATAATTCTATATTCAAACAAAAGACTGGTCTTGCAATGGGATCCAACCTTTCACCGCTTTTAGCGGAAATTTTCATGAAAAGCCTTGAAGAACGTTTGTTCAAGTTTGACATATTCATCAATAAAATAGTTTTTTGGAGACGCTATGTAGACGACATCTTGGTGATTTTTAATGGCACCACTGACGAGGTGGGGACTTGCCTTAATATCATGAATTCTCTTCATAATAATATAAAATTTACTTTAGAACTAGAATCCAATAATTCCATACCTTTTTTAGATCTTCTTATCACAAAAATTATTGACAATCTAGACATTAACATTTATAGAAAACCCACTACTACAGATAATATCATTCCTTCTCAATCTTTTAATCCTTTTTCACATAAATTAGCCTCGTTTAGATATTATTTAAATAGATTGCTAACTTATCCTTTATCTAAATTCTAAAGAGAATTTGTCTTATTCGATCCAGAAGATTTTTAAGAGGTTCAGTGTTGACATTTCATTCTCGGGTGCTCATAGCTTACAGAATATTCTTGTTGCTAATAAAGATTCTATTGATAAATTTGAAAAATCTGGAGTTTATCTCCTTTCTTGCAACTCGTGCCCCAAATTTTACGTGGACCAAACTGGTAGGAGTTTCAAAACTAGAATCAACGAACACCTCTCCATAATAGCTAAAAACAAATTCGATAATGGTCCGATTCCTAAGTCAGCTTTCGCTAACCACATAATACTCTATAACCATGATTTCAACCCCCATATCAATTTTTCTATTTTACATTTACAGAACAAGGGCTCCGAACTAAACTTGTTTGAAATATTAGAAATCTCTAAGAGATCCAAAGCCGATTCCGACCATTGCCTTAATGAGTTGAATTACTTCGAGAACAATTTTCACTTATTACATTTAATTATTAAATAACCTCCTGATGAATTGTGGCTTTTGCCTTTGTCAATTTTCAATTTTTTATCTTGCTTCATTATTTTATTTAGACCTTTGCTGCTGGTGTATTTTACACTTTGTTTGAAACAATTTTTTGGCTTTGCCTAATTGTTTCGCCATTTATCCAATTATTTCAGGCTTAACCTGTATATTTTTAGTTAAATTATAATTCCTTTTGCATTTCGAATTCGTAAATTTTCCAAACCAACGCATTTTGTACCTGCATCAAGTTCTTATCGTTTGCGCAATGCCCTCTCTGACCCGCGCTATCTCTTATCAGAGTGCGAGCCTTCCTCGAGGAAACGAAATTGTCGTCCGAGGCACTCATTCTTTTCACCTCGGGCAGCGCATTTCGCGCGGCCGAGATTTTATGTTAATTATATTATATTACGTGCGCTCAACCAATTTCAATGAGCAATGTGTTTTCTAAGGGCTGATTATTATCAGGTACGATTGCGCTTTTCTGTCTTATTATCCCCATAGTAATTACATTTTTTGTTAGCTCTTAATTACCAGTTCCGTTTCAACAACGAGTTTATCTCGGAGGCCAAGCCTTATCGCACTTTCGACACCTGCTGGGTTCGGCGTTTTGCGGCCTTTTGAAGATGTTTTTGCTGCCTTTTTGGGATGCTTCTGCAGCAATTTTCTGCGCATCCTTGGCGATTCCAACAAGGGTTGTAGCCGTTCACGTCCAGCTTATTTTGCGAGGTTAGTTGTGCTGTTCCGAGATTTATCGTGTTTTTGATAACTGGTTTCTCCATTTATACATTTTAAACCCGTCAATATTTAAAACCTAAATTCATACGTTTTGCAATTATTAAAATGTAATGTTCAATTTGATACATGCTCTTGCTTTTTACATTAAATTTTCATGCTTATAGTTAATTATGCACAGTTATAAATTTTGCTATTTTTGATGTGTGTTTCGACCCTATGTAAAAGGTACAGTCACGCTATTTATTTTCAATAGCCTAACAGAAGGTTTTATTAGATGACTGTGATAAGCTTATCCCACGAGTGTTTTTGGTAAATTATTATAATAACCCGAAAGGGGTTCTTAATTTTATGCGTGTCGCAACCTTCAGTTAACGCACAATGTTGTTATTACATTATTTACATTTTAATTATCCTGATTATTTGTTACTGACTCTTCAAAACTTTTATTAATGATTAATTAAACGCTAGTCACTTGTAGTTTATTTTTCTTTTTGTTATTTGAAGTCTTTTGATTTCTGGCGCCCATTTCCATTTCCTTTCCTTTTTTTGAAGACATTCCAGGGTACATAGCTGATGATCTGAACCTACGATCTAAGGCCGCCGATATTTGAGCTAGTCGGCCATCGCGGTGAGTAAGAAACAGTTTTTCAGAGCTGCCGTGGTGTATAAATGGTAGGGGGGTTGATCTGCGATTTTTACTACCATTGCTTATTTTATTAATTAATCGCAGGTCGGCTTTCTTTATTGTTTCACTGGCGACCAACGCTATGGGGCTCTCGATTTTGGTAGTTACATCAGCTGTGTTTACCTGGATGTCTTTATTTATCAATATTTAATTTTGTACTCTTTAAATTTTTACCTCTTATGCATTTTGTAATTTTCACATCTTGTTGTAGTGCACGTATTTATATTTGACTTTCTTTTCTTTTCCTTTCTTTACGTATCTTTTCGTTCGGTTGTTTATTGATTTTTCTTCCCTCATCTTTCTTGACGAATGATTGGTTTAGCGGTATGTTTATGGGTAGTGTGATGGACTTTGTTGAAAGGGTATGCTTTGGTGAATGACGTTTCTGAATGGTTTCTTTGATTGGTTGCGTGTGTGCTTTGGTAGTGTGGTATGTTTGGTTTTTCCTTATCCTTCCTTTGGTTGCGTATCGGTGGGTCGAGGGCCTGCGTGAATTACTTGTGCGGTTTGGTGTAGTCTACTCCATTTTTGGGATTTTTATTTACTTGCCTCACCGTACTTGTGTTTACTAAGGGTCTCGACGGGTTGTTTCCGGGTTGTTCTTTCTGGCTCTTAATTTTTTTTTGAATGCGTTATTATGCATTTCCTTTTTTGGAGGCGATTTATGGATGCGAGTTTCTTGTTGGCTGCGTCCGATGTGAGGCAGTCCTCGTTTTAGGCCCCTGTTCGGTGTAAACAGGGTGTCTATATTTTTTTCTGTGTCCGATGTGGTGCAGGTTTTTCTTCTGTTAGACGTGACAGGAGATATTTTTTGCGTCGGTTTAGATGCGCTATTGCATCTTGTTATGCATTTTTTCTATGCAATTTTTTGCGTCTTTTTACGCATTTGTCTGAGTGCGGATTTTCCCTTACGATTGAAGGCGGTTTGCTTTTTTGTGTTTCCTCTTCCTTAAGCGTGTCCATGTCTCCGTAAACCCGGGTCACGGCATGGAATAGTAGACCTAGCCAGTCGAAGCTTAGATGAGTGGGTGTGGCAGCGTGAGTTTTTCCGAACTCTGGTTTTTTGGTTCATTTTCCTCTTCTTTCTTTTTCTCTTTTCCTTATGTCCCGTTTTCTCTTCTGTTTTTAAAAGTTGCTGTAGGGTATGTTCCCTATGGATCTTGCATTCTAGTGCTTTTCACTTTCCTTTTTCTTGCCATTACTTCCGTCTCATTTGAGGATTTTTTCAAAAGCGCTTCGCTTATTTGGATTTGGACTATGGTATTATAGGATATTGTGACCGTGGAAATACCTACAGTGTCTCTTTTAAAAAACTTGTTTTCTTAGTGCTTTTTGTTTCTTGCTAGGGTGGTAGGTTGGGCATGCAGGGAAGGTCACTGTTTGGGAACGTCATCATCTAGTTCTTCCCCTTTGTAACGTTTAGGGTGGTAGGTTGGGCATGCAGGGAAGGTCACCATTGAGGAGCAACGTCATCTTGTTCTCTCTCTAAGCAACGCTAGCAGTTGGGCTCGTTTCTTTCCATATTTTGGGATATTTTTTAGAGTGCTTTCCCCATCCGTGCTTGTGTTCGCTTAGTACCTTAACCGATTTGATTTTCAGATCGTTGTTCATGGCTTTTTAGCTGTTGTTTTTATGTGATTTTTTTTTCGAGACGAGTTTATACTTGTTTGGGGTTTTTTAAATTTTATTGTTATTTGGGTTGGTTTTTTCGGCCTTGTGGAGATTTCTGGGGGTTGGAGCGAGCGATTGTGTTGCCATCCGACTCAGTGAGGGAGCCACATTCAGTCCGTCACCGGTGCGCTTTTCCATCTTGCTGCGACGACTGGCTGAATGCCCAAGCGGGGTTTGGTGGTTGTGCGGTCGTTCCCTCCGGCTTCTGGGGTCTCTACCTAAATTCGGGGCGGTTATGGTTTTTAGGATGTTTTCCTGGGTTTTCACCCGAATCCTTTTTTCGCAGTACTTACTGTGTTTCATTTTTTTTCAAGATATTTTTCCCTCTCATGCTTTTTTGATATTAGATTGCCTTGGATTTGGAGTGAGTGATGATGATGCGGTACGAGCTTTTCGGATTTTTGTGAGTTTTTCGGATGTTTGTAGAAAGGTGGATTGTGTCCTATGTGATGCAGTCGGTTTTTGCTGTGTTTAGCAGTTTTTTAGGCTTCTGTCCGGTTTAGACAGAACGTCTATTTTTTTGGCGGTGTCCTATGTGGTGCCCCTGTTATTTTTAAGCCGATTTATAAGGGTTGTTTCCCTTGGCTTATCTTCTCGAAAGAGGATTTTTCGACAGCGTTTCGCTTTGTGTGTTGGCATCATCGATCTCATTCTGATATTCTTTGGTTCCCTACATTTTTTTTAATGTTTTCATATTTAAACCTTTTTATTTCTTTTGGCCGTGGGGAGTGAAACAATTTTTTGGCTTTGCCTAATTGTTTCGCCATTTATCCAATTATTTCAGGCTTAACCTGTATATTTTTAGTTAAATTATAATTCTTTTTGCATTTCGAATTCGTAAATTTTCCAAACCAACGCATTTTGTACCTGCATCAAGTTCTTATCGTTTGCGCAATGCCCTCTCTGACCCGCGCTATCTCTTATCAGAGTGCGAGCCTTCCTCGAGGAAACGAAATTGTCGTCCGAGGCACTCATTCTTTTCACCTCGGGCAGCGCATTTCGGGCGGCCGAGATTTTATGTTAATTATATTAAATTACGTGCGCTCAACCAATTTCAATGAGCAATGTGTTTTCTAAGGGCTGATTATTATTAGGTACGATTGCGCTTTTCTGTCTTATTATCCCCATAGTAATTACATTTTTTGTTAGCTCTTAATTACCAGTTCCGTTTCAACAACGAGTTTATCTCGGAGGCCAAGCCTTATCGCACTTTCGACACCTGCTGGGTTCGGCGTTTTGCGGCCTTTTGAAGATGCTTTTGCTGCCTTTTTGGGATGCTTCTGCAGCAATTTTCTGCGCATCCTTGGCGATTCCAACAAGGGTTGTAGCCGTTCACGTCCAGCTTATTTTGCGAGGTTAGTTGTGCTGTTCCGAGATTTATCGTGTTTTTGATAACTGGTTTCTCCATTTATACATTTTAAACCCGTCAATATTTAAAACTTAAATTTATACGTTTTGCAATTATTAAAATGTAATGTTCAATTTGATACATGCTCTTGCTTTTTACATTAAATTTTCATGCTTATAGTTAATTATGCACAGTTATAAATTTTGCTATTTTTGATGTGTGTTTCGACCCTATGTAAAAGGTACAGTCACGCTATTTATTTTCAATAGCCTAACAGAAGGTTTTATTAGATGACTGTGATAAGCTTATCCCACGAGTGTTTTTGGTAAATTATTATAATAACCCGAAAGGGGTTCTTAATTTTATGCGTGTCGCAACCTTCAGTTAAAGCACAATGTTGTTATTACATTATTTACATTTTAATTATCCTGATTATTTGTTACTGACTCTTCAAAACTTTTATTAATGATTAATTAAACGCTAGTCACTTGTAGTTTATTTTTCTTTTTGTTATTTGAAGTCTTTTGATTTCTGGCGCCCATTTCCATTTCCTTTCCTTTTTTTGAAGACATTCCAGGGTACATAGCTGATGATCTGAACCTACGATCTAAGGCCGCCGATATTTGAGCTAGTCGGCCATCGCGGTGAGTAAGAAACAGTTTTTCAGAGCTGCCGTGGTGTATAAATGGTAGGGGGGTTGATCTGCGATTTTTACTACCATTGCTTATTTCCATTCTTACACATATGTAAGGCCTTCAGTTATTTTGTCAGGGATTTCGTAGTTGGCGCTGTTTTTAACAATTTCCGCTCTAGGAGAGATTAATTATTTGTTTACTTCCTTTTCAATGGAGTCGTTTTCAAGAAGTGGGCCTTTGGCTTGTTTATTCAATAAATGTTCATCGCCCTCAAAAGGGAAATGTAAATTTAAATTTCAACTTTAAACTGTAGTTTTGCATATTTTCTTTCCCAGTAAGTACATATTTTTCGATTTAACTTGTCAGTTTTTAATTCTCGCAATTTTTGTTCCAGCCATGTTTAATATAATAATTTTGTAATAGTTCTCCTAGAGTCTGGGTCACATTGCCTAGCTGTTTTTCATTTACGATGTTGTTACATGCCTACGGAAATTTTTCCATAGGTTTAAAAATTGTAACTTGCCCCTCAGGCACCAAATGTTACTTTTAACCATAATCTAAGCTATCTCTTAGGTAAGTCGTTCGCTTTATTGTTAAGGTATCCCTGAATTAAGTAAAAGTATTAAAAAACACAATAAAAAAATAGTATTGGCCGGGGACCTTAACTCAAAAGCCAGACTATGGGGAGCAACTCAAGATGACGAGAAAGGAACTATGCTACTAGAGTGGATAGCAGGGCTAGAACTAACTATTGTAAATGATGGCATGAAACCTACCTTCATTAGGGATACCTCTGAGTCATATATTGACATAACGCTATGCTCCGAGGAAATCACAGATAACATCCGAGGCTGGCAGGTCTCGGAAGAGGAAAACCTAAGCTTACACCAAAATATCTATTTTGATATCCAAGCAGCAGTAAAAGAGACAAAGACTACACGAAACAAAGGGTGGAAAATCTGCAATACACGTATGCCAAACTTTAGAGAAAACCTAGAAATTGAAATAAATAGAATGAGAGAAGGAAACGCCAATGAAATGATGAACGCAATTATAACAGCTGTAGACAAAACTTTCCCTAAAAAAGGAAGGAGTAAGCTAAAACAGGGGGTATACTGGTGGAATCCTAACATCGCTGAAATAAGAAAAACTTGCCTAAAAGCTAAGCGAAATAAAACCAGGGGTAATAAGAATAGAATCCTAACAACAGAACAGAAACAATTACTAAAGGAAAAATATGCTGAAGAAAGAAGAAAACTTAAGTTAGCGATTTTAAAAGCCAAAGAAGAAGCTTGGAAGAGGGTATGCGAAGAAGTAGAAGGGGATATATGGGGCACTGGGTTCCGAATAGTAACGAAAAAGCTGAGGTTTGCACCACGCATTATCCTAACAGAAGAACGTCAAAAGAAGATAGCCAAACAACTCTTCCCACGACACCAGCTAACTAGAAGGAACAGTATTGAAGTAAATGAAGAGGAGGTAGAACTGTTCACAATAGAGGACATAGAGGAAGTAAGGAAGAAGATAAAGATCAATAAGGCCCCGGGACCGGACCAGATTCCGCCAATCATTATAAAAGAAGTCGTCGAAACCGCCCCCGAACATATACTGCAAATAATGAACGGAGAATTTAAACAAGGAAAATACCCTGATATATGGAAGAAAGCACGATTGGTCCTAATAGAGAAACCCAAAAAACCTGGTGAAATCGAGATAAAATACAGGCCCATATGCCTGTTAAATTTCATGGGAAAAATTTACGAGCAGTTAATAGCAAGAAGATTAAATGCAGAAACCGAAGGAAAGCTATCAGTAAATCAACATGGGTTTAGAAAAGGAACATCGACGATAGATGCAATGGAAAAGGTAAAAAAGGTAGTGGAGGAAATTAAAAAAAGGGCAGCCAAAAATAGGAAGCTATGTATACTGGTCACAATTGACATTAGGAATGCTTTTAACACCGTACGATGGAACAGTATACTAAATGAACTGGAGACAATGCAAACCAGTGCAACTCTAAGGAAAGTCATAGCAAGCTATCTGGAAAACAGAAAGATCTTAATCGGAAACAAGGAAGAAATGCAGGTAACCAGTGGGGTCCCGCAGGGCTCCGTATTGGGACCACTACTCTGGAATATTTTCTGTAACGATATACTTCAACTTGATATGCCAGCAGGGGTAGAAACAATATGCTTCGCGGACGATACAGCCATAGTAATAACGGCCAAATCAAAGGAAGACATCATCGTAGTAGCAAACACAGCCATCGAACAATTAAAGAAAAAAATTGAGGAGAAGGGACTGGAAATTGCCGAGGAAAAAACTGAAGCGGTAATCTTATATGGGGGTAGAAAAATGAGTGAAGCCGTAATACAAGTGGGAGAGACCGAAATAACGACAAAAAAGGCGATAAAGTACCTAGGGGTGTGGTTTGACCACAACTCCCACATGAAGGAACATGTAAAAGAGGTGACCCTAAAAGCAGAAAGGTCAATTACCGCTTTAACAAAAATAATGCCGAACGTAGGAGGACCTACAGCGCTCAAGAGAAAAATACTGAGCAACGTTGCCCATTCTATTATGCTGTACGGGGCACAGATATGGGAAAAGGCGATAATACAATCAAAATACAGAAACATGCTGGCGAAACAACAGAGAAGAATAGCATTGAAAATATCAAGCGGTTACCGTACTATCTCGACAGAAGCTGTACAGGTCATAGCGTCGATTATACCTATCGAACTTCAAGTTGAACAAAGAAGACTTTCATATGGTACGGATGTACGAGGCAAACAGGAAGTAACCATCATAATAATTGATAGATGGCAAGAAAGGTGGAACAGACACACGGGGAAAGCCATATGGACAAAGAGATTAATTAGAGACCTTCCAAACTGGGTAAAAAGAAGGTACGGTAACACCGACTACTACCTAACACAATTCCTAAGCGGCCACGGGTGTTATAAATCTTATCTGAAAAGGTTCGCAATAATAAATGAAGACAGGTGCAATCAGTGCGACATGAATACGAAGGACAACCCAGAACACACCTTCTATAACTGCCAGAAATGGATAAGGAAGAGAGAAAGGTTACAAACAGAAATAGGGACAAACATTAATCCAGACAATACAATACCACTTATGTTAGAAAACAAAAAAAATTGGGATGCTATATACAAGTTTATAAGAGAAATAATACAAGCCAAAGAGGCACAGGAAAGAGCAGAAGAACAATAAGAGAGGACTCATAAAAACAGAAGAATAAGAAACAAGAAAGAAGGAGAGAGGAAGTAGAATAACATCGAATCGGGAATATAAACCCACCCTGAAGCAATGCTACCGCGATTCCGGGGTGGAGATCTTCTGAACCTAGCGAAAAGGTGTTTTAGCTGGTAAACGGTGGTGAGAACCACCGGAGTCCAGCACTCCCGGGCGGGGGAAGAACCGTACCCTCGGGGTTAGTCCATAAAGGATTTCACCACCCGACAAAAAAAAAAAAAAGGTATCCCTAACATTAATCATTTTTAATTGTTAACAATTTTTACGTCTGATGATGACAATTTGTCGAAACTAGGCACGTACACACGTAAATCTTGTCAACCGTTTTTTAAAAACAAATAAATTCGTGGGGAAGACTTCAAGTCTTTCATTTATTATTAAAACTCAACCCCACTTTAAGCAGCAATGGATCAACTACGATTTATTAACTAGCTAATTGACTAGCGTGTAAAATAACTTAAATCGGGAAAGAATTACAAAAGGTCCGCTGCTCCAATCCGTAACAGAAAGGGTTGCCGGCTTCACTCAGAGAGATGGGGAGGTCCATTAGGAGACTAATCAGGGCAACGGCCTATTAAAAAAAGAAGCAGATGTTAAAAGCCAAGGCGCCATCACTTTCCTAATAGGGGAAATACACAGTTGAGCCGCCTGAGAAAAGTGGAAGCAAATGGCTACACTTTCTAATTTCAACCTTTGCAGCTTTCTAAACCCCCTTTGCAAAAGAAAATACACACAAGTTCGCATGCAAATGACATAAACATCAAAGAGCTAAATGAAAAATAAACTATATCAAAAATTTGTAAGTAAACATTTGCTCAGTAATTAAATGTAACAAAACGGGTTAGTAAGAGATTGAGTTGCTTGACGTTTAAACTTGATAAACTTAATAAAACTAGACTGTAAATAATGAAATGTGGCTCAAAGGTGGTAATTACTTTAATCGCAACTAAGTTAGACTACGTATAAACATCAAAACTAATAATAAATTTTCAATTGGGCTTACCGATAGCTACAATAGTTCAAACGGTCAATTCTAAATTGACAGCAACGTTACGCAAAATGCCGACACTTAGATAAATCACTTCTTTTACGGTAATCTATGCACTCTAAAACTAATACAAAAAGACGGTATCTTAAGGAGTCCAGGTTGCTGCAACTCGATTCTCAACGAAGCTGTAGGTGGTTCTTTCCAAGCAAACTGTGCCAAACACGCTTGAAGAAACTGCGGAGCAGCCCATGAGTGCTATCAACGAAAGGATCCGGACGACGTTTCATCCCCAAACGGGGTAGCACAAAGTCCGTAACAAGATGGAAAGAATTCGAGACGATACACGAAACTTCAATGTGCCAAAATAACCCCAACAAAAATTCCCAATTAGATATTCCGCCCACGAGCGTTAATCGAAACTGCCAAATCTGCGGTACTGTAATTTTTTGACTAAAAATGGGACTTATCAACCCCCAAGTTCGACCGTCAAAACCCACATGCAATTCAATTATTCGCGACCATAACACCATATGATTCCAAACACGAGGAGAGACACTTTGGGAATGCGTCATTGAGGAAACGACATACACCTATAGTTTAATTGCGACGCTACGCGACAGCTATCAATTACAACACCCGGGCAAAGGACCTTTGCGCTTTCGCCGGAGCGCAATAACAGCACAAAAAGCCACTTGTTACCTTCTCAAAGCTCGCGTTTCAATCCTTCAAGAAGCCCCAAGCCACGCGACCGAAGTCAGGAGAGGACGCGCATTTCGCGCCAAAACTATCATACGATTCATACATGTTTCAATGTCTGGCCTGCGGCCAGAGGAGAAGAGGTAAATCCATTCGCTCCTTCCCTTTCGTGCTCACACAAATGACTCTTTAAGAGACGTATTTTGCGCCTCAAAACGGATAGATGAAAGAGACACGTGCGTTAAACTGCCGCCGATTTTAAATTCAGGAATGACAAAATACAACAAATTAGAACTAAAGTCGTAAACAAAGAAAAATGTTCTCCCATATTTTTGCTGGTGTTTATAAGTTTTCCGTTTATATTTTTAGAATTCAAACCTAATGTCAAATTGACAATATTAAAAAGTATTTGCTTTTTAGTTGGATTTTTTGTGAATCAGATAAATTGGATTTTATTGTTTGGAGCTTCAAACCTGTCCGGACTTGTTTGAGAAATATGCAAGATTGGTAAAATTGAACAACGAAGTCACCACACTGCTGTCATTGTATTTTGCAAATTTACAACAAAGTTTTGAGTAGTTTTGGAACAAAGATCATTAAAAATATTGAAGTTACTGTAGAGCAATAAATTTCGTAAGTAATCAACGGTATACTTTCTTGCAAAATTTTAATACCGGCAAAATGTTTACTAATCTTACCAAAACATCCCTAACTAACTCGAGCAAGGTATTAATTATTATTAAAGTATATCTCGCAAATGCATCTCGAGCTCTTATTTGAAAATAAATTATACTTTAATCGGTTTTATGAATGTCTTCGTTGCTTAGTAAAAATAGCAATTTTTTATAAAAACTTGAGATATAATAAGTGATTTCATTAAATTAACTGCATCAGAAATCTAGTTTATGTAGTATCTTTGAGAAGCGCAGCGACGTCCTTGCTTGTAAGGATATTAATTGTTCTGAATAATAACATAAGGCGTGCATTTTGAAAGCTAGCAAGATATTAGTAATAGTGGGCTTATATTAGTCTAATTAATATCCCAGTTAACGCTTTTCTTCTCGGAATTTTAAAACCTGGTGCAACTTCTTTCCTAAAACATTGAAAACCTTGTTTTTTAACTATATTATAGGGCTGTATATCAACAGCACTTTTTCTTATTGCTTTCCTGTCAAGTGGTTTATATTTATTTAAAGTAGCCTGGCGAGTAGGTAACTACTTTTTTCATTGGTAAGGTGTTACTGCTTATATTTGCGTTCGTGTTAGACAGCGAACTAGAGCAAGAACTAACACTAACATTGCTGTTGCTCAATGGCCGCTTTATTCCTTTTTCCGGATGTTCACCAACGTAAACTTCTTCCGCTGCCCCATTTTCATCTCCTGCATCCTCTACTGTGATTGTAACGTCTTCGCTAAAAAAGAAAAAAAATATGGCTCTACGCTCACATAACCGATTTTTAAAAATAATTAGATATAATTAAATACCATTTGTTTCTTTTATTTGAAGATTCACGGACTACTACATTGTAGTACTGGGATACTTTGGTATCCGGACAATTTCTCGAAGCACAACAATTGCTCGAACACAACTGAGCGAACACGATTTATCGAAATCACGATTTATGGAATCGGAATAATTATTGTTAATACGGTATGCCTTGCTTTTTATTCATTTTGTTGCATACGTACGAACCCAGGTCCAAAATAGTTCCAAAAGTTCCAATAAAAACCTATTCTTCGAAAAAAATAGATTACTACAATAAAACATAAACTTGAAGCTTAAATTAGCTGAAAAATAAATTTACATTTGTTAATATTTGCAACCGTAAAAATAATAAATAAAGAATGACTGACGGTTCAGAATAGTTCGGCCATTATTTTAATACTGCGTTCTGCGGCTTTAATTCTATCAGGCATTGTGTTAACGGGTTTTGCACATTGATGTGGTTGTATATTATCTCATGTTTGTTATAAATTTGTTTTAAGGTCTTCTACTGTGAGTGCTGGGTTCGTACGCAGTCTTCTTTTTCATTTTACGCTAGAGAAATGATTGGTGAGAAGTCCGGACTGTCTGAAGTCCATGGTAAAGTCGGAATTTGATATTCATCAAACCAGATATTTACTTTTTTTGGAGTATGGCACCATCATGCTGGAAACCTAAGTCCCCTTCGGCAGATTGGCATATCGGAATAGATGGCAAACAACTATCAGCCAGGATGGTTTTATTTTTATCGGCGTTAACAGTCCCGTGAATGATCTGTAGCTTTCCAACTCCCGTTCCAGACATACAGCCCCAGACTATGACGGATACTGGAAACTTGACCTTTTTAACCAAACAGTAGGTATGGTATGTTTCTGCTGATGTACGTAATACGCGTTTCCTAGTGTCCTCTACACACACATCAAATTTGACTCATTACTCCAAATCACCGTATGTCATTGTCGTGAAGTCCAATTTTTGTACGATTTACCCCATTTTAAACGGTTGCGTTTTTATAAATTGGTAAGCAACGGTTTTTCTTTTGCCTAGTGAATAATATAATAATTTAGAATAATTAGTAACAGCGAAATCACATGAAAAAAGGCCCCATAAAACTTGCAGCCTAACTTTTTAACTGCTCTTTTGGTAGTCGATAAAGAAATTTGTTTTTGAATCATTTGTCGCCATAATACAGTGGGCATTTGATCGCCGATTTGCTTTGCAATTCTTCTCAAGGTTCGCGCATCTGCATTAGAATTTTTTGATGGACGACCAGTTTTTTTACTTTCCGTAACACATCCAGTTCCTTTAAACAAATTAATAATATTTTACACTGTCGACTGTGGAACCGAATGAGAAATTGAAATTTTTCGTGCAGAAATTCCATTCTTATGGGCATTAACAATAGATTCTCGTAAATCAGCACCCAGCAGCACTACTAATGACATGCATTTTAATATTGTAATGATTTATCTTTTGTTTTGTCAAGCATTGTATCATTAAACGGCTGTTATGATCAAATTTTATATGCGGCTGAACTATTATAAACCGGTAGTTAGAATTTGTTTTTGATAATGATTTTCTAAATATTATTAATATTGAAATAATATTGTCTGTAAATAAAAGTTAAAAGCTCAGGTTTCGTGAATATATTCATATTTTTGAACAAACAAAAGTTAATTGACTAGTTTTTAAAGTATGATAAATAGTCCAATTAAAAAAATTATCCCGGCCGAACTATTATGGGCCTGGGCTCATATACATTTACTGTTATTTCGGGTCCTTGTGTTTAAAAATCCCTCAAAAACGGTGTTTAGGATATAAATTCCACTCTTTTACACCCGTAGATCTACTCGAGAAAGCATTTTACATATTTTGCTAAACCGTCGAAATTTTCAATATTCAGTAAATTACGATTCGATCAATTGCGTTTCGATAAATTGTGTTCCGTAAATTGTTCTACGCCCATCTACGTTGTTAATAAGTTAAAGTAAAGTTAGTAAATTTCTGATTTCACTGCTAATAAGAAAATTTTCGTAAACTAAACTTGACTACTTGACTGTAAGAGACACTTTACCTATCTTCAAAATCTTTTTTTAGCTCTAACTTTGTTAGCTGTAACATTTTTTGAAATTTTAGGTTATTATATGAAGAGGAATTAAAAACCGGTTACTTTAAAATTCCTCTAAAAGTTTTAGGTTGTCATTAAAACTTGTAATTTAAGTAACCATGATCACAAAAACAATGGGTAGTGATCATAGTCAGCAATGATAAATCAATTAATGACGTTGGTAACACAGAAACGTTTTCTATTATGTTTACGGTAATTCCGCGAAATAACTAATATTTTGGTATAGGAGATTTCGTTATTACGCGGCATTTTCGTAAACGTAAAAGGAAAAATTGCTATGTCACCAACGTTATTAATCGATTTATCATTGTTGTTTACTAGATTACGATTAGTCCCCATTGTTTTAGTGGTCATGGTTACTTGATAATTAATATTTTAATGACAACCCAAAACTTTCAGAAAAATGTTAAGGTCAACGGTTGTTTTCACGCTTATGAACTAAGAGTAACCTATTTTTACTTCCTTTTACAATAAAGGAAGTATTGGATTCACCCCAAAAATTCGAAATTGAGTTTTCAACAGATCTTCACGTTTTAGAGTCCCCTGATCCCAAAAAACATATTTTTTTTCATTGGTCTGTGTGTCTGTCTGTGTGTGTGTCTGTCTGTCTGTCTGTCTGTGAACAGAATATCTCAAAAACTAAAAGAGGTATGGCGTTGAAACTTCATATATAAGTTTTGCGTACTACGTAGATGCGACAGCAAGCTTTTGAAGAAAATCGCATAACCGGAAGTAGGTGTTTATTCTTGTGATTTTTCAGTTTTTTTCGATTTTTTCAAAAACGGCTCTAACGATTTTTTTAAAATTTTACATTTTTATTACATTTTTAATGTGTATTGATGTGAGATAGGTGATTTTCCAGTTGAATACTTCTAAAACGGGTTTTTTTTGTTTTTTTTCTATTTTTTTTAGTAACTCCTATTTTAAATAGAACACCGGTATATTATTACATTTTTGAATTTAGTTTAAAATTCTAGAGAAAATTTGTCTCTTAAACTAACACTCTATTTTGTACCGTTTTTGTAAAATTTTAAATTTTTTAAAATTTTTGATAAATGCTTAAAAATTTAAAATCTAATTTTTGGCTAATTATAAGATCACTGTAAAAGGAAGTTGTGTGCGTGTACCACACCAGATTTTTACGCTTTTTAATTCCCCTTCAAATTATAACCTAAAATTTAAAAAAATATTGCAGATAACAAAATTAGAGTTAAAAAAAGATTTTAAGGATAATGAGTTGGCCTGTTTATTTTATTGCATATTAGGATTGGTGATGAGTTACCTGTAGCCGCCTCCTGTAAAATTCCGAATTTTTAAATGTGTGTTTTTAACAAGAACAGAAATTTGCTTCTTACCAATTGCTTTCTTCGTGTTGAACTCTTGATCGTCGAATCCTTGCAAATTCAGAATGAAGCTGGGTGTCTATGTTTAATACGACTTAACATATTCGATGTGTTACCAGCGAAATTGATTTTCTTTCTACATTTCTTGCATTCTACAATGCCTGTTGAAACGTCTTGAATGAAATACTCCCAGACTACACTCCGATTATTGGCCATATCTAAGAAAAATGTATAACTTGATTAATCTGTTCACAAAAAAGTTTTTAGGAATCCACAAAAAAGTCAAATAAGATTATGAAAATAATTGTAATTTAGCTAAATTGCATTGACAGTTTGCAACTTTTGTGTAAAATTGCATTGAATATATTAATATGGTTTCAGCTTTTAGCAGAACCGGCGCTTTAGTTATAGCGCTAAAACGTTGAAAAAAATCAGGATTAAGAAAATAGTCATAACTTTTTTTGAAAAAATAGTAAAAGTTCATGGTATATTTGGATTCTTTGACGTAATTTTAATCATGATTTAAAGTACTTACCCTCTCTGATTCTGAATTCTGAATTCTAACTGTAAGTAGCTTTGAAGCACAACAAATAGTAACAGCACTAAACCGTATTTTTCTCCTTTGAGAAAGTAGAAATACAGAAAATAATTTGCTATTCACCTTGAAAGACAAACGTAAACTGTTATTTTTGAAGAGAATTGGGCATTGATTTATTGGAACGATATTTTAAATTATCGCTAAAGGGGTATCGCCACATCTCCGATTTACGATTCCGACCAATAGACAATATGTATCTATCATTACTAGAATAAGTTGTTTAATTAACAATTTTCTAGAAAGAGTAATCTTCTGTTTAACCTATTATATCTGATATCTGATACAAGTTTTCTGATTAATGATGATCAATGGCCATTTGCTAAATACAAACAGTAATCATTAGGCAGGCATGAATTTTGGTATTATTGTAAGAAAATTCAAAAATACTTCCAATACTAATGAATAATGATAACCGATAAAATCATCTAAAGAACGTTTCAAGCAATGATAATAATTAAAATAAATAATCACGCACATCTAGGAACCCTAATACCCATCATATTTGTATGTCAGCCAGCTTGATGAAAATTGTAATTGCTCCGACTGTTTTAATTTTGAACGATTAAAATGTTTACAGTTTGATATTTATAATGTGGCTTTGTATTCTAATAACTTTTATTTGCGTAAATAAGTATTTACTCGAATAATTCTTTATTCGATATTCGAATAACTTAATTAAAAATAAATTTATTCGAATTATTCAATAAATAGTAATTCTTCGAATGAATAAATTTGTATTCCAATATATTTTTATTCAAATAAATTTTTATCCGAATAATTATTTATTCGATAATTCCAATAATTTATTCGAATAATTATTTATTCGATAATTCGAATAACTTTCATTTTAATATCGTTATTCGATATATCGAATTATTCGATACTAGCAACCAGTGAGACAAATGTCTCATTTAATAAAACAAAAAAGACCGTCCCGGATGGACCAGCGTCCCGGACGGACGAAAATCACGTGATATCTCGAAAACCGGAAGTGTCACGTGACTGAAATTTGGTTCCTGACCTGAAATGACCATTCCAAACATATAACTTTAATAACTTTTTTCTCTATCTCTTACGGTTTGGCTGCTGAAACAGCGTCCCGGACAGACAAAACAGCGTCCCGGATGGACCAGCGTCCCGGACGGACGGAAATCACGTGATTTCTCGAAACCGGAAGTGTCACGTAACTGAAATTCGGTTCCTGACCTGACATGACCATTCCAAACGTATAACTTTCATACCTTTTTTTTCTATGTCTTACGGTTTGGCTGCTGAAACAGCGTCCCGGACAGACAAAACAGCGTCCCGGACAGACAAGTCTATTAGATAAAGGATATTATTCGTGTAAAATTTCCTTTTAAGTTTGTAAAACGACTGTTTAATAACATGTTTTTATTAGTTTACGTCGTCAGTAGTAACGTGTTTAAAAAATTTCATTAGGCACGTTGTCAGTAGCAACGTGTTTTAAAATTTTTAAAACACGCAAAATTACGACCGGTTGGTGGTAATCCTAATTTACATTAATTTTTTTTATTTACCGTGTTTTCTAGATTCTATCGTAGATAAAATATTCTACGATACACATGCGTAAAACATCTTTAGTCACTCGCGAGGCTTAAAACGCTCGCGTACTCCCGTTTTAACTCTGCCCCACTCGTGACTAAAGAGTAGCTTTACGCACTTGTATCGTAAATTACTATTAAACAAAAGTTAGAAAATTAAATTACTTTATCTATCCTTGATGTTAAAGTGCTACTTTATCTACTTGACCTTTTGTTTTGAGCTGGTAAAAGCACACTTTAACATGTGCTATAGAAAAAATAGCATTTATATATTGAGATGAAAGCACATTTTGAATAATAACAGTACATTGAGTTCATTTTGAATAATATAAAATAGGGGTTGTGACTATGGTGTTAATGAACTATTTGTAAAAATTCGTAATACTTAGGAAATACAATTTATGAACAATTTAGAAATAAAATACAATAATTTGATTTTAAAATATTAAGTAAATTGATAAAAAATTCAAAAAGTTTAAAATTGTTAATGGAGATAATTATATCAAATTAATATGAGAAAAGCTTGATTTTTATATAGTATAAATAACAATCATATTGTCGTAATATTTAATTTAATGAATATACGTTTCGCTAATAGTATTAGCTTCTTCAGTATTCTAGTTACATTATAATGATATGAAAGTTGCCATGTCAGAAAAACTTTATATTACGACAAAATTATAGATACAACACTTTAAAATGACGATACAGGGAAAATAATCATCCCCACAATTTAAAATTTACGAAACGAAACAAATTACATTTTGCATGCAAGCACGTACATATGAGAATAAATTTTAAATTGTGGGGATGATTATTTTCCCTGTATCGTCTTTTTAAAGTGTTGTATCTATAATTTTGTCGTAATATAATGTTTTTCTATCTTCCATAATACAACATGGCAACTTTCAGATCATTATAATGTAACTGGAATACTGAAGAAGCTAATACTATTAGCGAAACGTATAGTCATTAAATTAAATATTACGACAATATGATTTTTATTTATAGTATATAAAAATCAAGCTTTTCTGATATTAATTTGATATAATTATTTCCATTAACAATTTTAAACAGTAATTTGATTTGGTTTACATTTTACTTTATTAAAAGGGAAGTTTTAGTTATGAGCTGATGTATTAATTTTTAATATGAGAAAATACATACCTAGAGTTATTTGGTTTTACTTGGAAGATTAAATTTATTAGGAATATTTTGGAATAAGAGGATAAGTACAAAGCAATAGGATACCAACTGAGAAGTCAAGCAAATATGATATCTAAAAAATCTTTAATGGTAGTAGAATAAATTAGGGTTTAATTTTAACATCTAGAATGTAACAGATAGAAAAATTGGAAAAACATATAATGTAACTACTCGTATAGTAAGAATTAATTAAGAAATCAACAACGAAAGATCTGAAATAAAATTGATATAAAATTTTGTAATTGTGTAAATATGTAATAGAACCCATTAGAATACTAAAGAATCTTAATAAAACGTAAAGGGGCATGTCAATTACGCAATACAAGTAAAATAAATAGTCCAAGGCAAGATTTTGGAATACCAAATATAATTAAAACTGCGATTGAAGGAAGCAGAACCAATCGGGTGTGTGGCAGAGGTCCAATACATTGCAGAGAAGGTGCCATTGTAGGAGCTACGAAGGGAGCTAGTCGAGGCCGTACAGGAGTTTTGGTCCATTGCAGAGAGAAAGGGCTGTACACAGGATCACAGGTAGAGGCTGCAACTTGTCAATTAAAGTTGGATACCTTGTTAGATGGTGGAGATACAATAAATACCTCGTCGTGCTGGAGATGCTGTCCGTTGTTGGAAATAGAAGCCGTCCATAGGGCTGCAAAAGGTATGGCATTTTTTTGGAGTTTGGAAGTGTCAGTGCAGAGTTAGTGGTTAAGTTGAAAGTATCTGTAGAAATAAAAAGTGATTAATAAATATTAAGAAAGAGACATTATAAAAAATAAAGTACTTACCCAGGTTATAGGGATTGATACTGTCGAAATGTAAGAGTGTCATATTCGCTTGAATTTGAAAACGGAATGACAGAAGTATTTTAAATATGCAAATTTGAATCTAAGTATCAGACCAGTAAAAACATACTGAACTCACCTGAGGTAACAGTTGAAGTGTTATACCAGATCTAGTAAATAATACTAACAAGATTGATAAATTCAAAAGGGCATAGTTTTTATTAACTTTGAGTAGTGTAAATTTTTAATAAGATTCTAATAACAAATATAAAGTATAGTTCATACACTACAATATATTGTTCTGGCTCTACGTTGTGGCGCCTTTTTTATGTTATAATTGTCTTTATGTATGTAAATGGTTTTATGTTATAACAATATATATTATTCTTTAGCTATTACGTCTCACTTTTATTATACTTTAGTTTATTTTCGATCAATTCTCTCAAATTGAATTTTAATAACTCATTTGCCTTTTTATAAATTATGGATTATCAATATTATTAAATCTCTAGCTCTAGTAGAAAACACCTACTCTTGAATAAAAACACAGGTCGGATTCGCTCATAATCTAGACTGCTTTTATTCCTGAAAATTCAATCCTTGATTTCGTTACCACAATGTCACTTCAAATTATACAAGTGCAAAATCAGTTACAAATACCTCCTCGTTACGTTGCTTGTCATTCAAGAAATATCAAATAGTAAGTACTCCTCTCTTTAAAATTACCTCACTCTTTCTATATTTTTCTTTCAGTTTTTACATAAGTACCTGTAGCATTTCACCTGGCCATGCACCTCGATACTCTCCTTCACCAAGTCAAACGCATCCGGCAGTCTCACAGAAATGTCCCAACGCTCAGACAAATCCCTGCACGAACTCAACCAAACACCAGGAACCGCAAAGACTTCCCAGCCAAACACGACAAGGCACCTACCACTTTTCTCCAACAGAACTGCCAAAAACTGATCAGCAGCAAACGCCTTCCACGCCTTCCTTCCAACATTTTCAAGCCACCGACGATCTAGTATCACGAACCTCGACTAGATGCAAGCTACAAGATCTCATTTCAATAATAAGCTCAGAGAATTAGAACTCCAGTAGATAAACAACCTTCTATCAACACCATAAGACGCTCACTCTGCTAACCAACTCCATGTAAACCACTTCCAGAAAAAGCATTCTTGCTATTCAATTTGTATGATGTAATTGTTTGATATTAAACTTAGTTCGGCATTCAATTCCAGAAATTGCTTTTGTGGATTACAACTGTATTACATAAGGCATTCTCACCATATCCATTTTCTTCCTCCTTACCATCTCCACATCTTTAAATCTTTTAAAATTTTAATTACTTCTCTTATCTCAAATTTTTAGTTTAATTTACAACCCTTTACATTTATTACAGATTATAACGTTTATACAGAGTTTATTTGAGAAATTTAGCCGCTTACAAAGGTATTCCATGTTTTTGTACCAAATTATTTTTACATACTGATAAATATTATTACCTCCTTAGTGATATTGTTTAGCATATATTTTAAAGTCCAACACTCTATATAAGCTGTATCATATTTATCTAACACCTACTATGTTGAACGGTATTTCTCGAATAGGTATTTGTCATAATTCCTCCACTTTATTTCAGTACAGTTGAACAAATTAGTTTAATAAGGAGCCTTCGCAAAGCTGCAATGTAACAATAAATGAACGCATAAGTTATGCAGATACAGTTGAATGACTTAGTTTAATAAGCGGCCTTGGCAATGAAACAGTCATGCCCGCATAAATTATGCACGTACAGTTGTATAAATTAGTTAAACAAGCGGCCTTCGCAAAGAATCAGTAAATAAAGCACAGAAAAATTAGTTAGTTATTATTAATATTCACACACTACCTAAATGGGTCAGTGGAGCGATTACGTCACGGGGCTGGTGAGCTCGCCTCTACAACAAACGTGCCGTCGGAAAACGTGGGAGTCGTGCGTCCCTCGAGAAGATTTCCCCCAAAATGGCGGGGTCTGGTTTAATTCCCTTCTTGGGAAATCGGAACTAAAGCTGGTGAGACCGAAGGATAATCAGCTTTACAGTTTGGATCCCCGCAATTAAGGGGAGAAAGGACCCCCTCATGGCCCAACGAAATTTTTCAAAGCTGGCGGTCATACAAACAAACTAAGGACACACAAAACCACACATCACCTCTTGCCTTAGCAGTCTCTGAAGAACTCTCGCAGCCAAACGACCTTTAGCGACCTTTTCGCGTCAGACACCTATGTCATGCTTGCACCTGCAGCCAATGAGCTCACAGACTTCCCCGCGTGAGAGAGAGCGCGACGGCATTGGACACAAAACGTTAGGGACTGTGTTTTTAAATTGCTGTGGCGAAACGAATGTAGCTGCGACTCAGACGTTTAGAGCCCGGAATGGCTACGCTGAACTTTTTTGAGAATCAAAAGGTATATATTATCACCTTTAAAATTTGTAGATGCAAATAGCTGAAGTATTATACAAAAAAATAAGACTGAATACATACATACATAATCCTGAGCCTTTCTACCGTAAGGTGTAAGGCTATAAATATGACTGAAAAGGAACATATATAGAAGCAGACTCGTCATTTTTGTACCGAAACTACTCCAACAGGTTACGCACTTGCTGAATTTAAAATGGCCTGACAAACGTTATAAAAAAAAATAAACAAGCATGCAGATAAACTATTAGGGGAATATCAAGGTGGCTTTAGAAAGTTTAGATCAACACCAGACCCGATATTTATGTTGACGAAAATCTTGACGTTATGCTATAAATACGAAATACCCGCACATCTGCTGTTCATGGATTTCAAAGCTGCATATGACACAATAAATCGAAAGAACATGCTAAAAGCACCTTTGAGAGATTTTGGAATCCCGGTTAGTTGATTAAATTAGTCAAGATAACGCTAGAAAAAACAACAAATACCGTTCGTATTGACGGAAGTGAATCTAGGTAGTTCGAAGTTTCAAGAGGGTTAAGGCAGGGGACCCTCGTTCCACATTGCTGTTCAAAATAACATTAAAGGAAATTATTAAAAAAATCGATATAAACTGAGGAGCAACAATACTCAAGAAAAGCCACCATTTGGCTTACGCCGATGATGTGCTGATAGCGAAAAACGAAGACTGGTAGACACAATAATAAACATGGAACTGACAATAAATAAGCACAAAAGCCAATAAAACACAAATACCCTATAAACTCTATAAACAAGAACAAAAAAGTTGAAATACAAAATAAATTAACGAAAATGCCAACTTTTGAGAAAACAGATAACTAAATGTATTTGGAAGCTTTCATAAATCAATGAGAAGAGAAATGCTAAATAAACCTGAGATTGGCGAAGAGTAGCCACCATTTTCTGACTTACGCCGATGATGTGCTGATAGCAAAAAACGAAGACTGGTAGACACAATAATAAACATGGAACTGACAATAAATAAGCACAAAAGCCAATAAAACACAAATACCCTATAAACCCTATAAACAGGAACAAAAAAGTTGAAATACAAAATAAATGCATTTGGAAGCTTCCATAAATAATCAATGAGAAGACAAATGCTAAATAAACCTGAGATTGTCGAAGAGTAACCGATGCGCCTGCGCCCTAACTGGAACACTACGATCAAAGGACACAGTTAAAAACAAAAATAAGATTATACAAAACAGTAATAAGAACAAAAATGTTGCTATATGGAAGCTAAACCCAAGCATTGAATAAAAAAATGCAAAACGAAATAGAAACATGCAAAGAAAAACTATATAATATACAATAAATGCACTAATGAAATCAAGACGGTCACAGTGGCTAGACACAAATGTCCCGAATTTCAGCTTTCTTCGCAGTTGTGTCATGTCAACCACTTTAAGCACGACAGGGCTCTGCCTCACGCTAATACTCAGATGTACTGCCGGAAAAGTGTTTTCCCACCCTTCCTATTGAAAGAACTTACTTGTGTGTAATACCTACTAAATAGTGCATAACTAATTGAATAATTATTCTTCTCTCACTGCACTGTAATTTAGATTAATCTTTGTGAGAGCCCTATGGATAATGAAACCCCGCTCGCACGCCTCTAATTATTATCTTATGCAGCGGATCAAGCATGGCATGGTTGCTCTAATACTATACAATGATAGTGACGCGTCACCTGGTCAACTGCATAGGTGCAAATTTTCCTCAAATTCTGCATTACCCCGGAAGATATCGAAATTTTATAAAAATGTTGTAACAAAGTTTGGTTTCGACAACCACTGCATTTTTGTTAATTTATTGTGTTCTCAATAAATCCGTTCGGATCCTACTTATAACATTCATGTTATGAATGAATATGATGATAATTCTAAGATCGGAAACACATAAAATTAAATTTAGTATCTAGATGAATATTTCTATTACGAGTATATAACCAATATCAATAACTCAAAAACGGTATAAGGTAGGGGTAACATATGTTATAATTTTAAAATCAGGAGAAAAGATCATTTCAAAAAAATAATAATATACAGGGTATCCCTTAACAAAAATTTTTTTTGTATTTCCTGAAATCTGTACGCTACTGTACTTTTGATAGCATTTTAACAAAATTTAGTCATAACTACACAACTGTTATTTAAAACTTTTTTTGTATAGACAATAATAACGACGATAAACGGTGGGTAATTTATAATGAATAACCCTGTACAGCATCAATACCCAGAGAGACTATTACACGCCGAAGAGGTAGTGCACGTCAAATCATGTTTTGGTAACGTTTGCTTTCGTTTAAATATTGTTTTCTGTTACTTAGAGCAGCCCTATTACATTTACTATTTTTTGCATAGAATCGTTAATATCTCCAAAACAGTTAACGTTAAACTCGTAAAACTTCATATTAAAATGATTATCATTTTGACACAAAACGAATAACCCATATACAGTGTGTCCAAGATAAGGAGGGCCAGTATGGGGATCTCGGTAATGGTAAAAGATACAAATTTGGTTAAATGGGAAGAAAGTTGCGCAATTAAAGGACTAAAAAAATGACGTATAGAAATCCTTGATATGATTTTTCGTTTTTGAGATATCTCAAAAAACCGAATTTTTGGATTTTTTTTTTATTTTTTTCTGGTGTTAATATTAAAGTTAGAGAGAAACCGATTAAACTTCTTTATAGCAAATTTTAGTGGACTTAATGATAACGTTATCAATTTTTTTATCCGACGTTTCGTCTTCGAGAAACCATCATGAAGTTAATTTTTTTAAATACGGTACTGATTTTTTTATGCCAAATTTGCAAAGCCCTTGTTACTCTAAATTCAACAATGTACCACATATTATGGTTTAATTACGTTTCGAGCTTTTTTCTGATCATCATCAGAAAATTTTTTAGATACGGACCTGCATTTCTCATAATTTTGTAAAAATAAGTTCATACAGTAAGTTAGGCATTTTTACATGCCGTTAAAATATTAAAATGCACATCATAATGTCATAATTCTGATACATTAATTTAATAACCAACCAATAACTATTAACAATAAACAAAAAAGAAATGAACAAAAGATAGACAGAAAGAATAACAAAACGAACATCGAAACCATTTAATAGGTATTAAATTTACAGAAGGTATTCAAAAAGGTTGCCATCATTCTCTATGCATAAATAACATCTAACTGTAGAATCTAAAATATTAATCAGCAATACTGGCGTTATACTTTGAAAGGCTTCAAGAACCAATCTTCTAAGTTCTTCTTCTACTTCAAAACGTTAAATACCTATTACATTGTTTCAAGGCTCGTTTTCTCATTCTTTCTGCCTATCTTTTGTTCATTTATTTGTTGTTTATTGTTAATAGTTATTGGTTGCTTATTAAATTAATGTATAAAAATTATGACATTATGATGTGCATTTTAATATTTTAACGGCATGTAAAAAGGCCTAACTTACTGTATGAACTTATTTTTACAAAATTATGAGAAATGCAGGTCCGTATCTAAAAAAATTTCTGATGATGATCAGAAAAAAAGCTCGAAACGTAATTAAACCATAATATGCGGTACATTGTTGAATTTAGAGTAACAAGGGCTTTCCAAATTTAGCATCAAAAAACCAGGACCGTATTTAAAAAAAGTAACTTGATGATGGTTTCACGAAGACGAAACGTCGGATACAAAAATTGATAACGTAATCATTAAGTTGCTATAAAGAAGTTTAATCAGTTTCGCTCTAACTTTAATATTAACACCAGAAAAAAATAAAAAATCAAATCCAAAAATTCGGTTTTTTTGAGATATCTCAAAAACGAAAAATCATATCAAGGATTTCTAGACGTAATTTTTTTAGTCCTTTAATTGCGCAACTTTATTCCCATTTAACCAAATTTGTATCTCTTACCATTACCGAGAGCCCCATACTGGCCCTCCTTATCTTGGGCACACTGTATAGGTATATTGGTTCGCCACACGTTTTTGAGCCAGACTGTATAATTAAAAATATGTTAGTAATATGCACCACCTTCGTACCTACAACTTTTATACAGGGTGTCCCAAAAAGAATGGGACACCGATTAATCATAGATTCCTTACGTCATAAAAAAATCGATTAAACTTAATATACCTTAGTACAAAGTCCCTTCAGTAAGAAGTTATAGGGCCTTGAAGTTCAATTTTTTATTTTTTTGTTAATTTCCACAAATGTAGAGATGTCGATTTGAATTTTAGTATACGTGCTTACTATTATGTAGTGCACTAATAAGAAAAATTTCATAAACTAGACTGTAAGGGGCACTTTACCAATATTTCAAAACTTTTTTAGTTCTAACTTCGTTATCTGTACCATTTTCTAAAATTTTAGGTTATTATCTGAAAGAGAATTAAAATACACAAAAATAATGTACGCTTAGGTTATAAGCGTAAGAGCAACCTTTTACCTTAAAATGCCCATCAAAGGTTTTTGGTTGTTATTAAGACGTGGAATTATCAAGTAGCCATGATTACAAAAACAATGGGTAATGATTGTAATCTAGTAACAACAACAAGAAATCAATTAATGACATTAGTTTTTTGTCTTTTGTGCTTACGAAAATGCTGGGACATAACGAACCTTTCAGCATTGGAAAATTCATTATGTAGCGGCATTTTCTTAAACATAAAAGAACAAATTCTTATGTCACTAATGTCATTAATTGATTTATCATTGTTTTTTACTAGATGACCATTGTTTTTGTGATCATAGCTACTTGATAATTGCACGTCTTAATGACAACCACAAACCTTTGACTAGCATTTTAAAGTAAACGGTTGCTTTTAGGCTTTAGAACTGAGAGTATATTATTTCTGTGCTTTTTAATTCTCTTTCAGATAATAACCTAACATTTTACATGTTTAACATGTTACAGATAACGAAGTTAAAGTTAAAATAAGTTTTTAAAGATAGGTAAAGTGCCTCTTACAGTCAAGTCTAATTTATGAAAAAAATATATTAGTGCAGTACATAATAGTAAGCACGTATACCCAAATTCAAATCGATATCTCTAGATTTGTGGAAATTAACAAAAAATAAAAAATTAAAAATTGAACTTTAAGGCCCTATAACTTCTTACTGAAGGGACTTTGTACTAAGGTATATTAAGTTTAATCGATTTATTGTAACGAAAGGAATCTATGACTAATCGGTGTACCAGTCTTTTTGGGACACACTGTATGATAGTATATTATATCATGAGGGACTAAAGTGCACCATTTAATCCCGCGAGTGGAGTTTGTTGCCTCGAGAGCGAAGCCCGAGGGCAACAACCACTCAATGGATTTAGGCACTTTAGTCCCGAGGTATATACGCTATTTTTTGCACTTTTGGGAACATTATCATCAAACATTTCCAAAATCTGGAATCTGTCAATTTGGAAACTGACAATTACAATTTTTTAAAACTGAATTGCAGCAGGCCCTGGGTAGCTAAATCAGTTGGCAGTACTGAAATGTATTGTCAGTATATGTCAAATTCGAGATTTGCAGGTTAAGTTTTGCGTCAGTGTGTGTTAAATGACAAACAAAACGTAACCTACTAACCTCGTGTGTACATAAACTTACCATAGTTACGGTATCATTTTTACTTTAGTCCCTATGGATTAAATGAGCTACTTTAGTCCCTGTTTACGGAGAATAATGTATCAACTTTAGTCCCGGAAGTGCAAAAACTAATTTTATCTTGTAGCCTCCGATTACAACATAAAATGTTATGCATTACAATCCTGCCATGGATATATGGTAGAATATGTCACAGTAACAATAAGTTAGTTTTTGTTATAAGTAAAAATAAAACAGCACTAAAAGCAAAAACAAATCATGAGCTATAATATACCCGAAACTGAGTAATATACATAGATAAACAACTTTAGTAAAACGATGTAAATGGATACGCAATGAAGCAGAACTGAAAAAGGCATCGCTGCGCATGGCAAATGGTAGACGGTTCTCCTTGATCTTTAGTAAAATTTACCATTGGCATTTCACTGTGTTTCGTATGGCGTCAGACCAACTGTATACATTCAAGGGTAATAACACAAGTAGTGGATATATTTTTGGCAAATATTTTGCCGTTTCCATGTAAATTATTGCGTTTAAATTTCACGAAACAAAATCATATCAAAAGTGTCAGGAGCCGAAGGCGAGTGACATTTAAATATGATTTTCTTGAGTGAAATTTGCAATAATTTCTATGGAAAGGGTAAAATATCTAAAAAAAAAATATGTATCCACTTAGGGTGGTATTTCGGACGACTATTTAACAATATTAATACATAACGACTAAATTTATTAAAAAATAATCCAACAATTAGTATAATCACTCCTTCTCAATTAAATTCAGCGGAATGCTTCGAAAACCCAACATTTTAAAATTTTTAACGCAAGCCAATCTTTGTTTACACAGTTTGTTGATGTTTATTTTTACGTAAGCTAGCGACATCACTAATGCAAAACATTGTTCCTAAGCGATACTTCCCAACAAGGCTACTTAATTTTTGAGCAGGTACATTGTTTTTTGGATATTTTGCATAGTACCCAATATTCAGTGATACACTGTTCTTATTGGTTGAAAAAAGCAAATATCTGCAATATGATTACTGTACTCTTCGAGAGCTGATTCACGCCTGAATTACGGGGATTGTGGGTTGATTTGCAGAAATAAAACACCCCCGTAGAAATATAAGTCTTTACTCTAACAGTGGTGAACCAACTCTGCCGTCCGCAAGCGGTCGGATCGTAAAATAGTTTGAAAGACTCAACATGCCGCCGGCCTACAACTCTACAAAGTTTCAATGTAAATGAAATGTATAACATTAACAAAGATTATGAATATAAAACACGAAGGAAGGAACATTATAATCTAAGCATTTTATAATCTAAACAACTGCCTATTCTATAACGTTCTGTTTAAAAAATTTGTAAGTTTGTATTGAGGAACTTAAACTGTCAATACACAGAATCTTGAGCATGTGCTTTCACGAATATTTACAAAGTTTCAAGGGGTAACGCTCACAACTTCGAACATGCACGTTTCACTACCGAACCATCACCACATTTCACGGTAGCCACGCGGGAAATGTTGTCGCTTCCTGGATGAAGATGAAAAATTCTACCTATCTGCCATCGGACTGGTGGTAGGTTATCTTCCTTGGCTAACACCATTGTGCCGAGTCTTAGGCATTCGTGGTTGTGTTTCCATTTGCTTATTTGCTGAAGTTCGCTGATGTACTCCTTCCACAATCTCGACCAAAAATGCCTGTTCATTAACTGTATGTGTTGGAAACGATTTAGTCGAGACAGTGATTTGTCTCATACATCTGAATCAGGTGCAGTGGTAAATGATCATCCAATTAGGCTATGCGCCGGAGTTAGAACATCAAGGTCATTTGGATCGGTTGTTAAATGAGTTAATGGGCAAGAATTAAGAACGGATTCTATTTATGTGATCATAGTGTAAAATTCTTCGTAAGTAAGCGGTGTGTTTGAAAGTACTCTCTTTAGATGGTGTTTCATATTTTTTACCCCCGCTTCCCATAAGCTTTCGAAATTAGGTGATTTTAATGTTATAAAATGCCAACAGATTCCTTCATTAAATATGGCAAAACAAAGAATTAGCCGGGTATGACTGGCTAAACATGTTTTTAAAACGCCACCAAGACCTCAGAATTCAAAAATCTGAAGGTGTTTCCTTGCCAAGGCATGACCAAAGTAGAAGTTGAATCGTACTTCCAGCTTCTAGAGAGAACCTTACGTTAAAATGATTTAACAAACAAACCAGCAAGCATTTTCAATATGGACGAGACAAGCCTGCTATCGAATAAGAAACCTGGATTCGCTATCGCAGAAAAAGGTTCTAAAAATGTTGCAGCTGTTAC
Organism: Agriotes lineatus; assembly: GCA_940337035.1. NCBI lineage: Eukaryota > Metazoa > Arthropoda > Insecta > Coleoptera > Elateridae > Agriotes > Agriotes lineatus. The sequence goes on from CALNHX010004790.1 coordinate 95,323, forward strand.
TTCATCTGAAAAAGATGAAACCATTACAGTTATATCTTGTTGTAACGCTGAGAGCTCGTTCTTACAGCCTGCATGTATTTTTAAGGGAAAAAACAAGAAATCCGGGTTTGAAGACGAACTGCCTTCCGGTTCTGTTGTATATATGAATAAAATATCGGCTTACATTAGCACAGATTTATTCTTAAACTGGTTGAAGACCCATTTTACACCTAGAAGATACTTTTGATTTTGGATGGGCACTCAACTCACTGAAACTCGGTCGAAATGCTGGAATTTGCAGATTAGTGTGGAATAATATTAGTGTGCCTTCCCAGTCACACCACGCAATTTTTTCAACCTGTAACTAGTATAACAAGACAAATCCTACCAGAAAAATCAATAGGATGATATTGGGGAAACTATTATCAAATGCTTGGTCAAAATCAGCTATTGTGGAAAATGGGGTATCGTCTTTTAGGGCAACTAGCATCTATCCGTACAACCCTAACGCTATTCCAGATTACGCCTTCTTGAATTAAGAACATCAACCTGAACACTATTTACCTGGTGCTTTAAAAGATACGAATGAACCTATTGGACCAGAAGATCCTTTACCTTGTTGTTCACAAGCAATTAATGAGGTGACTCCTATTAAAGACACACCAGGCACGATGCTGAACAAAATAAATCCCATTCCAAGTACAGGAAGTGCAGTTCAGCAAACCAGGAAGCGTGGGAAACAAGTAGCAGCACTTTTGACATCATCTGACAAAATTGAAAAAAGAAAAAGTGTTGAAGCAAGAAAACTTGAGCTGGAAAAAATTAAAGCAGCTATAGCAGAAAAGCGTGCTAAAACTTCACGTAGGCCCAAACTTAAAAGAGTTGTGGATAGTTCATCTTCGGAAGAAGGTGTTTCTGATTTTGTTTCGCAGGAATCTGAGGATAGCCCTGAAGATGACGACAGTGCTGAATGCTTGGGCTGTGGGGAACAGTACTTTTCTACTTCGAAACAAGACGATTGGGTTAAATGTGTAAACTGTAAAAAGTGGTTTTACGACGGGTGTTCAAAATTTGTCAACCTCTGTGATTCTTGTGGAAAACTTTTAGCCCTGAAAAAGAAATAATTACATTTCCGTTTACGTCAAAATATTGATTTTTTACCTAGGCCTTAACATCCTGACTGATCTTACCCTGACAATTCGGGATAGATGGCGTATGAGTTGCGACTTATTTTTTTTGTGAAAGAATGTATTACTTTTTCCTTATTTCTCTATTACATTATAATTCATATTGTATTTACTTTTGCATGTATATTTTTCTCTTGGAGTATCTTTTATATTTATAATGTTATGATTTTCTTTTGAAAAGTGGGTTATCTCTCCCTGAATTACCCTATTGTTTTTAACCTGTTAACGCCCAAATTAATTTTTGCTGGAAAAATTTTGTAAGAACTGAATATCTTGTTCTTTGGGACTCCTGAAGGCAATAGCATTGATCAAAATTAAAATGGCACTCTGGTTTGATCAAAAAGTGCTCTCAAAAACTAACAAAACAAAAGTAATTATAACTGCCATAGTAAGAATAAAAATCATTGGCAAGCAAAAATTCAGAAAAAATATAGAAACTGACAAAAGCAATTTCTTTTTGTTTTTCGAAGATATTTTGGAAAAAACACTGTGCACAATGTAATGGCACACCTGCTGCAAAATGTCCTAGGTTTACTAGAGCAATTTGGATATTGCCATCATCGGAAACCGTAGGTCTGGATGTAGAAGTATACATTTTAGGATTCGTTACCATGTTCAAGTTTTAGGTATTTCACTGCAAGAGCTTTTATGATATCCTTTATAAAAACTGTTTTTTTGCCATGAGTATTTTGGTATAAAAGAAATGCATTTACGACAGCCATGTCAATAATGCGGGTCACTAAGCACCAATACCATTTTTTTCCTCTCACCCAAATACCATGTTTTCTAAAAGTCAATGTCGATCATCACCCTCATATATAAGGTATAATTAGGTATCAGCCTTGGCTGAAGAACGGCACCACGTTCTTTTTTTCTAATAATAATAATAATATTTACTGCTGCATAGGAATGTATTACAATTATTGCTCAAGTCACAGTATATACATAAAAAATAACACAGTCAATAAAAGCTTTTTAAAAGAATCGCACTACAAATTTGCTGTCATAGGGGGATGATACTCAAAACATTCTTTTAACGAGTAAAATGGATGATCCATCAGAATTTTTTTTAAGGAGCCCTTGTATATTTTATCGGTGCAAGTATGCAAATTCAAATCAATGAGACCAAATAGCTTATCTAAATTTTTAAGCTTAAAACGTTCGCGGAGCTTCTTGTGATATCTAATCTACCAAAAGGCACCCTGAAAGCATATCGATTTCGAGATTAACAAATACACTTCTACACGAAATTGTTTGTTGATAACCCATTATCGTACGTAATAAAAGTTTTTGAGCAATAAGAACACCGTGCACTGACGTGGACGACCCCCAAAAACAGATTGTGTAGCCCAGTCTTGAACTGACATGAGCATGGTAGACACGCAGCAAATGTTTAAGTATTAATAAATCTTTTAAGATTCTAAACATGTAGCAAGACGAGCTAATTTTGTTTATTAAATTGAAGCAATGCTCATGCCACCTCAAATTTTCGTCAATATACAGGCCTAAGAATTTAGCACATTTTGTCCGATTTACCTGGGCTTCATTAATTTTTATATTTATGTCCTCTGCGGATTTATTCTGATAACAATGAAAACGTAAAATTGGGTTTTGTTGGTATTTAAAAGCAGTTTGTGATAATTGAACTAGTTTGATAGTTTATCCATGGTTAATGAACATACGTTTTCAATTTTATCATTCGGAGCAAATATAACGGCAGAGGTATCATCTGCATATAAAGTTACCTGGGCCAGGTTATCAACATTATTTGGCAGCTCATTTACGTATATAAATGAGGAATAAAAAAAGAGCCAAAATGGTTCCTTGGGGAACTCCTATGTTAATTGCCAATTGATCAGAATTAACTGTTTTTATATATTTGTTATCTTGATATCGTGTTATAACAAGATCAAGTCTGTTTCCAAGGAAACTGGCAATCCACGAACTTACATTCCTACGAATTCCATAGGATTCCAAAATATTCAACAGTATGTCCTGACCTACACAATCGAAAGCCCTGCTGAGGTCACAGCAGATCGCAACCGGGCACTCGCCGTTTTTTAATTCATTAATTCATTAATAGTTTTTGAATAGCAGGCATGAATTGCAGAAGACGTAGAAAGTCCAGGTCTAAAACCAAATTGATTGGCTGACAAAATTTTATTAGAATTCAGAAAAGACATCAATCTTTCTAAAAAGCAGTATTCAAAGATTTTTTAAAAAACTGAAGTAATTGTAACTGGGCGGTAATTCTGAATATTATTTTCTGACCCTTTTTGAAGATTGGAATCTTTTTTAAACATTTAGGAAACTGGCCTCGTTCAAAAAATAGATTTACTAGATACACCAATGGCTCTGCAATAACATTTGAAATTATTTTTATTACTGCCGGCAGAATATCATCAGCCCCGGACGAAAATTTATATTTTACTCTATTATTTATAATGTCACAAACCTCTGAATGGGGGTTAAAAATAATGACCTGTATTGGTTTCCAGTAGTTGGCCCATAATCTTGAGTGACTTTTGGTACGGAATTGACGGCCTGAGAGAGTATCTGGTTAACAAAATTATTAAAAAGCTTACTTATTAATTTTGGGTTAGTGACAATATTTCCATCTATGTTTATTTCTAGTTTATCATTGGTAGGCCTTTGATTAGTCACTTATTTGATTTCTTTCCAAAGTGTATCCGAATGCTTATCAGAAAGTTTAATTTCATTTTGATAAAATGTTTTTTTGTCATTCTTTAACAGTTCGTAAGGTTTGCCCTTTTTGGCTTTATATGTATGCTGTAATTCACGAGAAATAAACGGGCATTTCCTTTTGATTTTGGAGGATTTGCCGCTATCGAGTTCTTGATTATGTGTTGAGGATGCGCCTCTGCCGCTGATGAAAAAATTTTCCGACGACTGCACCATTTGGCCACACCTCCGGATTAATAGCATTTCTGAAATTATAATCAAAAACACTTACTTTAAATGACGAATATTAATCTTTGTGTTTTGCGTCCAATTTCTCACATAAAATTTCTTGAAAAATTGGCTTGAAGAAATTATCCGTTGTGGTGGCTGGATCAAGGCGGTACACATGAAGTTCAGCATATTTGGGCACCGTTTTTAAAGAACTTTTTTTAGTCCCGATTATTTTAAGAAGATTAGCACGTCGTGTTCTTTTTACTACCGTCCATGAGCTGCTGCTACTGTCGATAGTTTTCTGAGCACCACCATTTTTGTTATTAGAATTAGAAGTTTAAAAATCGGCGTGATTATCATTATAAGAGCGGTTTATGTTCACCACTTCACTAAATTTCAAAGCTTCAGATACTTGTTGTTTATGACTACCGATGTCTTTTTATGTTTTAGCACAATTTTGTCTTTATTACCGCTCACTTTCTCATTGTTTTTGTCAGTGTTTTGTACTACGTCCATAGAGGGTTGCGTCTTATTAAATTTGATATTAGGACTAGCAGTAACTACCTTCTCTTTTATCTCTAAGCCGCACTTGCGACTATCTGCTCCTTTAGATATCACTCCAGGTTTATTTACAATCACGTTTGGCTGCATTTTATTTGCACAGGAATTAACTGCTGAGAAGTGTTCAATTTGTTTCAGCAAAAGCACTTGATCCTTTAAAGATGCGATTGCAATATCTTGATTGCTGATTACTAGTTCATTTTGCTTTATAATTTCTTTGAAATATGCAATTTCCTGCAGGTACAATTCTTCGCCATTACGCGAGGACGCGTACGCGTTTTTGCTGTCTACAAGAATATTTACTACACCATCGGAATTTGCTTCACAGCAGTTTATTGATTTACTATCTATAATTATTGCACCTTTGAGATACTCAGCACAGCTAGGATGTGCAACAGCACCACATTTTATACACACTAAGCTACTTTTACTGATTTATAGCAACGTTTACATGCCCCCAGTTGTGCCCGCCGCCATGTTTTCTACTTTTCTTTTTTGACCCATCGAGGAGCAGACGTTCATTTGTATCAACGTTTTTTGCCAATGTCACATATTTAGTGTTGTTCCACTTTGTGGGAAATATATTCTGACTCATTATTACGACTTTACAATCAAATTTGAAAACAAAATTAGTATATATAGTAATGGCCAAAATAGTACGAATATTTCCTCTAACGCCCAGCGTCATATTTATAGAACAGCAACATTTACAGGTTCGTAGACAAAAATTTAATAAAAAATAAACTAGATTTATATTTGTCATAAGAAACTTGATCGTACTGCATGCTAAAAAAACAAAAAATATTTAGCTATGTGGTGTGGTTTACACGAATTCAATAAAACAAACTTATGGTGCGACGAATAAAGGACTACGCAATATAGTCACATCGACAGACGGGAGACAACAACTGATTCTTGGAACTAAGTAGGGCTCGATAAAAGTGTGTGCATCCATTTTTAGCCGGTACATACTCGGAAGCAACCAATTACCCCGAAACGGCCGTAAAAAATTCCTATACACATTGTCCTCTAAATAGGACGCTGGGCGTTAACGGGATAATCGTGTGTAAAGAGCTTATTGAATTTGAGCCGGTTAAAAAATCGTCCACATAGAAATCTCTTTTTATTATATGTGATTCTAACGGAAAATTACTCTAGTTGTCTATTCCTATTCGCTGTAAACATTGCATAGCTAAAAAAAAATTAGAAGTTGTGCCATATGTGATCGTATTCAGTTCATAACACTGCAAAGCTTGATTTGGTAAGTTTTTCCAAATAATTTTTTGATAACGCTTATTATCAGGATGTATCCATATCTGGCGACACATCTTAGCTATGTCACCAGTTAAGACAAATTTAAATGTTCGAAATCTAGCAATTATTGAAAAAAAATCGTCTTGTATAGTATCAAGCTTACATGAGCCATCAAACACTACTCGCAATTTTGCCGTTTTACTGGAGTCCTTAAGAACCGCGTGGTGAGGGAGAAAAGACGAAGGTTCACCGTCACGTTGAATTTTTGTCATATGTTTTAATTCAATGAATTCATTTATGAATTCAGTGTATTTGTTATAAAAATTGGTATTTCTTAAAAATAGTTTTTCCAGAGCAGTTAACCGAGATTCTACTATTGGAAGGAAATTGCCTAATTGTTTTAAATTTTGTTTAAACGAAATTCTCGCAATAAACTTTCCCGTTTCGTTCTCTCGAGTTGTGGTTTTCTTGAAAAGTGTTTTACAAAAATTTTTTTTATTTCTTATGTTTTTGTCTTTGACATAAATTCATCGACTTGCCAAAATTTTTCAACATCTGTATGTAATTCGTTCATAGAAAAATATGTGACCGTTTTATTAATCTCATTGGATTCTGGACTGCTTAACCTACCTGACACCACCCAACCAAGTGTAGTTTTTCGTAATGTTGGTAAGTTTGGTTGGCGTAATTATCTTATATATATATATCTTTATATTTGCCGGGATTTTCAAAGATGCTAATCCGCATGCTTGCAATGGGAGATTGTTGTTATTTGTGGTATCACTAAACACGAAATGCTAAATTCATAATTACTCGTACATGATTTCATTTTAATGTTAACACTGTGTGAAACTTTGGATACTACCTGGTTGATGCCGCTTACATGAAAATTAACGGTTCTTTTTGTAAAGCAAGGCGGTTACATAGATTTTGCGTAATACAATTAGATTGTGACGCTGAATCTAATAAAACTCGCGCTTTGTGTGTTTTGCTTTGTGAATCTGTAAGAAACACTCTCGCCGTCGATAGTAATACTTGGGATTAATTAGGTGTATTTGACGAATGACTTGCTAATGTGTTTATTGGTATTGAAATCGTACCATCTCGTCTAAAGTAATAGTAAGAATGGACGATGACGAGGGGGGTGGGGCCAATGCCTCGTCCTCCTCAAAGTGCAATAGAACAGTCCTAAATTATGGAAAAAATATTCAGTGCTGTGGATTATGTATGAGAAAGTTTCATATTAGCTGTGTGAGAATAAACGTGCTAAAATAAAATAAAATAAATGAATTAAAAGACTTAATAGTTTGGTTGTGTTTCGACTGCAAACGCAATATGAATGACATGAAGTTAGTTGCAAATCCAAAAGTAAAAAGAAGCGAGGGCGGAATGAATTTACCCGGAAATATAAGTGAAATTTTAACCAATGCGACTGAAATTAAAATTAATTAAAAAGATTGCGAAAAAATAAAAGAAAAAATAAAGAATAATATGCTTAGTACTAAAGAAACTTACGCTAAAATAAACTGCAAAAAATCAAAAGAAAATTTCATTCCAAGCAAAAAATTAGAAGTTCAACCACCCAGTATTATAATTAAATCAAAAACTGCTCAAACAAGTGAGAAGACAAAGGAAGAAGTACAGAGAGAAGTAAACCCTTCCAATGCAAAAGCTGGAATATATTTTCTGAAAAATATCAATCATGGAGGTATACTAATTAAATGTAACGATGAACACTCAACAAAGAGACTGAAAAAACTCGCAGAAAAAGATTTGGGGCCAGATTACCTAATTACATTAACAAAAATAAAAAACCTAAGATTTGTATTTATAGAGCTTGAAAAAAATTATACCGAGAAGGAACTCTTAGAAGAACTGATCTCACAAAATCATCAAACAAATGAAGAAGATCAATTGAAAATTGTGTACAGCAGACAACAGAAAAACACAGGAAAATGGATAATATATGTTGAAACAATCGGTACAACGTTTAATAAACTAGCAAACAAGGACATCAATGTGGAATGGAAATCAATACGGTTAAAAGATGATCTTAGCATAAGAAAGTGTTTCAATTGCCATCAATTTAGTCACAAAGATAAAGAGTGCAAAAATAAAACTGTTTGTGAGCACTGCGCAAGTGAGCATGAATATAAATCTTGCGACCAAACTACGAAAACACCAAAATGCACGAATTGTATGTATATAGCCAACAAGTTTCAAGAAACAAAACAGACATCACTCTGCTATAGATACTGAGTGTCCATGTTATCAGAAAAGGATTAAGCAAAACCGTGAACAAATCAACTATCAGTTAACCAACTTATGAATCAATTTATGTATGTATGTATAATCTGTAACCTCATTTTACCTTTCGGTGTAGAAGCTGGTGTTTTATGCGCTGGCATCTGGCGGTAGAATGCTCAACTTGCCCCGGATTCGGGATACAGAGTTGGAGCGCGCCTTTGGTGCTTGCGCAGCAACTATTGTGTGATGTGTGTGGCTTGGTGATGTGTTGACCTTGTTACTCTATCTCTTAGGTCTGTGGTTCTGAGTAGAGCACAGTTAATTTGGTGCCCAACTGTGAATGGTCTCACCCAGCCCGATTCCAATCGCCAAGGCTACGGAAAATTTCCGACCCCGGCGGGATTCGAACCGACGACTTGCTTAATGTAAGCCTGGCGCTTACCCAACTGAGCCACGCGGCTTCTTTTCAATTTATAAGAGATAAAAATAATAGTATTAAAACGAATATAGTAAATAATATAGCTCATTATCAAAAAAATTTAAAATTTAAGAGTAAGAAACAGTTCTTCGGTATCTTACACCAAAATATTCGTAGCATATCAAAGAACTTTGATAAATTCTTAATATTTTTAAGCCAGTTTGAAAACACCTTTGACATGATATTTTAACAGTAACTTCTAAATTTCTTTCACATAGATGGATATGAAATGATTTATAACTAAAGTCATTTTAATCAAAATAATGGTGTAGTTGTTTACATTAAAAATAAATTTAACCATAAGACAACTTTGCATCACTTCAACAATACCCATGTTATTGATACTAAACTAAAACACTTAAATAAAACTATTAGTGTTGCAGCTATGTATATAGACCTCCATTATAACTTTATAGTAGATGATATTAATATAGATATCTTACCAAACTATGACTACAGTCATAAATACTTAATTATTTTTAGTGAATAAAGGTATGAATCGCTTATAAACGAATACACAAGAATCTATAAACAATCTAAACTATAAAACGTCACTTTTAGTGAAACAAGCTAGCGCTAAAAGGCCTACTTTTAGTAGTGGTCGTAGATAAAACTTATTTAATATCTGGAAACGAAATGTAAATGACATTGTTGCCAAAATTAATTACTTATCGTATCGAAATGCGCTGAATACTCTTATAAAAGTTACTAAAAACAATTATTATAAAAATAAAATAAACAGAAATACGACAGTAAAAATTTATGGAACATTGTACATAAAATAACACAAAGGAGAAAGACAAATAGGGAGATCAAAGAAATAAAAATTTTAACTGGCTTACAAATATCTTCATATAAAGAAATAGCTAATACTTTAAATCTACACTTCACCGAAATAGGAAAGCAATTAGCTAGTAAAATTACCAAGGTACCAAAATATTTTAAACATAATACTAAGGTAAATTCAAATACAATGTTCTTTTTTTAAATATAGAAATACACCAGCTCGACATACATAACGTCATACATGGTTTTGTTGTCTTGGTAAATTTTAACATAATATTTACAATTATTATTGTTACATAATATTTTATATTATCCTAACGGGTCATAAGAATATTATCACGTTAGTCTAGATCACTGTTGTCAGAATTCATGAAGACATATTGTGGCAGTCGCCTTTTTAGTCGCTTGTGGATGTTTTTAATTTCGAGTGAATAAAAGTCACTACTATCACATAGATCGATATTCTGAAAGAACTTTCTTGATGTTTGTTTGATAAATTGCTGAATTGTTGGAATGTCTAGGCCCTTATGTATTTGTGTATTCCTCACAAACCACGGCGCATTAGTAGCTATTCGCAACACTTGGTTCTGTATAACTTGGAGTTTTTTTATGAGTTTTTGATGCTGACCCCCGAACTGGGCACGAGTAGGTAAGTATCGGCCTCAGGAATGATTTGTAAAACAATATTGCACAATTTATTTTAAGCGCGGATTTTTTTATTTAAAATAGGGTATAATTGAGATAATCTCACATAGCACTCATTAACTTTTTTATTAATATGTAAACCCCAGTTTAGCTTCCTATCCAGATGGATACCTAGATATTTAACACTACTATCGTTGGAATTCCATGCAAGCCTTTGTTCGTTTATTACTATTTGTGATGGATTTACTATTTTTCGAAGTGTGAAGATCTTAGTTTCACATTTATTTCTATTAATTATAATACACCACTGCTTACACCATTTAAGTATTTCGTTTACGGCATTTTGTAGTTTATTAATTGCTTCTTCTATATTTTGGTTTTGAATAATTATGGCAGTGTCATCTGCAAACATACAAATATCTAGGTGTACTGGTTCTGGTATATCATGAACTAATACGTTAAATAGAATAGGTCCGAGAACAGATCCTTGTGGTACTCCCGCTTCAATTGGTCGGATTGTAGATGTTTGTGTATTTATTCTGACGATAAATCTCCGATGCTCTAAGAAAGATGTTATTATTTTCTGTAAATATGATGGTATTTGAATTTGCGGCATTTTGTATAGCAGGCCATTTATCCACACTTTGTCGAATGCTTGCATTATATCCAAGAATGCAACACCAGTATATTTTTTATCTTCAAATCATGTTCGATTGTTTGCGTTAACCTGAGCAATTGATGGTTTGCAGAATATTTAGCTCTAAATCCAAATTGAAATTTAAGAAGGATGTGTAGCCTTTGAATTTCTTCTAATAACCTACACTTAATTATTTTCTCCAATATTTTGGATAATGTTGGTAATAAATTTATAGGGCTGTAGCTTGTAACCTGGTTTGCCTTTTTTCCTGGTTTGTTAAACATTATAATGACAGCTAATTTCCAATCATTGGGAAACTACCCCAGTTAAACACTGTTGCTAGGTATGCATATATTTTCCATGTCATGTTTTTTAGAACTATGTTCGGTATCGCATCATAACCAGGTGCTTTTTTAATCGGGAGGGCCTTGGTTAATTCGCAGATTTCTTGGGGTGATGTGTGTTTAAACCCATTTGCATTTTGTAGGATTTTTTCTGCAAATGTATCATTTACTTCTTGAACATAATGTTCGGTATCGTGGTGAACTGTTGCTGTAAAAATGGCGCCCGAACAACAAAAGGCAACCCCCAAAATTTATAATAAATTTAATTAAACAAAAGCATAAAACACGAAGACTGTGGCAAACAGCAAAGCAAGCCCGTGTTAAAACTCAATTAAATCGCCTAACTCATCAGGTTAAATATCACTTAAACAATTACAGAATCGAAACATACCAGAAATATATAAGTGAACTACAAGTAGAAGATCAAACAATGTGGCGCGCAACAAAAAAGATCTTACGTCAACCACAAATTATACCAGCCATCGTCCAAAACAACCAGAGTTGTTCTACCGATCAACAGAAATGTAATATCTTCGCAAATTACTTCCTAAACATTTTGCAATGTTCTTATCTGCAACTGATGAGAGCGAAGTAAAAAAATATATAAATGAATTAAAGGGAAACAAATCACCTGGCATTGATGGAATTACATCAAATATATATAATAAAAAACAGTAAACATATTATAGCACCGGCCCTAACCACAGTAATTAATAAAATACTTGGATCTGGGATCTTTCCTAGTGTGTTTAAAACAGCAGTGATTAAACCATTGTATAAAAATGGCGAGAGCAGTATTCCGGAGAATTATAGGCCAATTTCATTAACTTCGAATCTGGTTCGGTTAACCAAATTCTTTAGTAAATACTGATGGGGCCATAACTATATATAACAGCAATGAGATAACATGAACAACAAAATAGAATGCTTGAGTAAGAAAGAGATGACCATACGAAAAAAATATTTTAGTAGGCATGCTTGGTTGACATATGTCAATTAAAATAAGCGTCAGGCCTACTCGAATATTTGCTACTGTGTTTGTCTCTTTCTTACTCAAGCAATACGTGTTATTTTCTTGTTCATGTTATCTTATTGCTGTTATATATATAATTGTGGCCCCATCGGTATAACTTAATATCCTGAAGTCAGTATGGTTTTCAAAAACATAGGTCTACACAAGATGCATTAATAAACTTAATAGATAAAATAAAATTATCATTATGAATATTTATAGAATTCGCTAAAGCCTTTGACACTGTAAACCATGACCAGTTATTGCAGTGCCTTGAAGATCTAGGTGTAAGAGAAATGGCAACTAAATTATTTTATTTGTTCCTCACTTGTAAACCTCAATTTATCAAGTCACTGTATTCACCTTGAAAATGTTTCATAACTGGCTAGCCAGTAAATTTTTTACTGGCTAGCCAGTTATATTTTGCAAGCGTGCTCATAGATAAATGATAGCGTGCAATGCCAGAGTTGTCTTCCTTAGTATGTGTCATATTGATGAATTTAGTTGCTTGTCAGTGTGACATTTTGAATAAACGGTAAATTTCTAGTTATTTACAAGTGAGGAACAAATAAAATATTCAACAATACACGCCAGGTAATCATTTTTACTGGCTCAAGGATATGACAGGCTCGCCTAACGGCTCGCCAGTCATGCCAATCCTATCGCCAGTAAAAACTGTTTTACCTGGCTTGTAATGTAAAATACTATAAAAGCTACCTCGATAATAGGAAACAGTGTGTCAAAATTGGGGATACAGTGAGCGAAGAGACTACTGTAGAATGTGATGTTCCACAAGGAACTGTACTTGGTCCGATACTTTTTGCAGTATACGTACATATGTTAATGAAATATTTAGTATACTTTCTAAAGGTGAAATTATTTCCTTTGCCGATGACACTGCAATTTTCTGTCAAGACACAACCTGGACAAACCTCAAAGTAAAGGTAGAAACAGTCCTACAATTATTTAAAAACTGGTTTGACTAGAAGCTTTTAATTGTAAATTATAACAAGACTAAATATATTATCTTTACCTGTCCTAATTAGAACCTCTCCACTTTTAACAATATTCAAATCGCTACTCCAAATGGAATAAGCATAATTGTGGAACCAGTTGTCTCTATAAATACTTAGGAGTACATATTGATAAGCACATGAAATGGAATATACATATTGACAAGCTAATTCGCAAACTAAGAGGCATCTTATACAAATTCAAAAACCTAAAAACCATATTGGATTTTAGAAACTTGAAAATAATATACTATAGTCTGATACAATCTATTTTGGAGTATGAAATAAATATTGTTTGGGGTTCTGCAACAAACACTTATTTAAAAAATCTGGATGTTATCCAAAAGCAATTTATTAAAATATTATATGATAAAAACTATAGATCTCCGACAGACCTCGTATATGCAGAAACCAAGCTATACAGCATTAGAAAATTATATATCAAAAACCTTGCCTCACATCAATATAAAAACAGAGATAAATTGAAGGAAATAAATGATAGTTATAACACCAAAAGCAGAATAAATGAAGAAAAACATTAAATAGAACAAATAAAAAGATACGTCAAAGATCACCGTATTTCTTAGGTCCTAGAATTTTTAATCTGATACCGAAAGATGTTAGGAATAGTACAAACTTGTTATATTTTAAGATTAAACTAAGGAAATGGATAACACAAATCGATAATGATTTCTTATGCGCTTGTCTTGAAAAACAATTTTAATTTCATAAACTGGTATAATGACTTGTTTAAGAAGTTATTATAACCATATCAAGTGCAATTAATAAGTTCCTACATTTAACACATAAGTAAAGTAACAGGAATTATGAAATATCAACTTAATAGGATAGTTACCATTGTTTTAAGTATTAATAACCAAAAGCCGCACACAAGCTTTGCTTTAGCGGTTTGGTGTTTGTTTATTCTTTAATGTTTAATTTTATGTTTTAGCTATAGATATTAGATTAAGACAATCATACATTGATTTTGTACTTTTATTATAAAAAAAATGTAATGTTTTGAATAAACCAATATTATTATTATTATTAATAACTTCAGGCTTTTCAGAAGATGTCGGCATTGAATTAATAATAGGAGATTCATTGTTAGTGAAATGCAACAATGTATGGCGCCTTTTGTTGCATTTTCTGCATGTATACCTTGATCGGCAATCTGAAATAAAATGTCCCTGACGTAAACAGTTCAAACATATCTTTAACTCTTTACCTTGTTATTTCGCAAATTTGGATCTAAATTTGCAATTGATTCACAGTTTGGAAGAAAATGGCCTTGGTTGCAATATGCACATGAAGCACTCACAACGCTAAATATTTTTGCTGAACTTGAACTTGATTAAACTTGACGGAAAAAGCATTATCATTTGATTTTGATTTGGATTTGATAGTGATCGATTCCAAATTGCCTGCTTGCTAAAAATTCTAATGGTGATTTTAAAGACGGCACTCTCTCATTGCCGTCTTTTTCACTACACAGTTTACATTCCCAATCTTTGTTGGTTGAAAAATCGAGTTTTGCAGTAACAATTGGGACTAAAATTGCATCCCAGGATTCTACTGGTTGACCTAATGAAATAAGACATTGCACGTGATTTTGCGTGATGTTTTAATTACGTGCCTTAACGAATCTGGAGCCTCGCGTGTCATTTGTGGTAAATTTAATAACAGTTGCACATGACTATTGATAATTCTGCGTTTGTTGTTATAACGCTCTTGCAATAATTTCCATGCTATCGCATAATTTTGGGCAGTAGTTTGAAATGAACGTACCAAATCTGTAGGTTGGCCTTTTAGCGATAATTTTAAATATAAAAATTTTTGTACCTCTGTGAGAACCCTCTTGCTATGAATTAGTGTATTAACAGTGTCGTAAAATTCATTCCACAATGTAAATTTACCTGCAAAAGTAATTAAAGTTATTTGAAGCAGTCTCATGGATGAAACGTTTTTATGGGAAGTTGAAGCATTTGATCCAATTTCGTCGTTTGCATTTTGTGTCGGCTAAATTTGATTTTTTTGTTTTAATAAAATGTTGGGCGCCACACTTATTAACTCAAAGAATGAATTTTGAAACGATTCGCGTTGCATCAAGTCGCCTTCTTCGCAATTATTTAAAAATTCTATTTCAGTTTGTACTTCATCAAATTAATCATATATGGGCTGTAGTTTATGTAATCTACTACTTTTCTCGCTGGACCGCTGCTTGCAGATGTGCGTGAATTACGCCAAACTCGAAATATTTCTTCGTTTGTTGATGATTTGCTTAATTTCGCAACTGCTAATTGTAGCACACGAAATCCGGAATCTAGAGACCAATGTATGATTGCGAAGCAAATTTCATGAAACAGAGCATGTCCTGTTACATGAAACTTGTATAAGCAACTATTATTTATTATTCAGAAACATCTGTCTGCGTCATCTCATTTGCATACATGCACAATGCGGAATGGAACAAGTTTCCTGTTTCGTGCAACGAGTTTTACGAAACTTGTTTCTCTAGTGCGTAATCGGCCGAATATTGGTGAACCAAAAGAGTTTTAGTTCATAGTTTGGCAATAAGTAGGTACTTGTTGGTAGTGTAGAGCTAAAAAATATGATGTTAACAACTAGTGGCACAATTTTCCATGCAGTTAATGCTATAGCAATAATAACTGTGGTAATTATAGTGTACTACAAGTGGGCATTTACATACTGGGAAAAGAAAAACGTACCTGGTTTAAAACCATCTATTCCATTAGGAAACTTCGAAAACCCGTTTACCAATAAACTGGCCATGGGGGAGTGGTTGCGAAATGTGTATGCTAGTGGGAAAGCATTGAAGAATAAGTACATGGGAATATATTTGTTTACTCGACCTGTACTTCTTATTATCGACCCTTTAATCGTGAAATATATATTACAACAGGACTTTGATCACTTTACAGATCGAGGCTTTTACTACAACAAAAAAGACGATCCTCTCAGTGCAAATCTCCTCGCGCTTGAAGGAGAAGAATGGCGATTTCTTCGCACTAAATTATCTCCAGTTTTTACAGCTGCAAAGCTGAAAATTATGTTTGAAACATTACTTCAGTGTGGATATCAGTTGAGCCATGCAATCGATACCATATACGGGAATAAACGTGAAATTGAAATTAGAGACGTTTCCACGTGCTACAGCATCGATGTTATAGGTTCCTGTGCGTTTGGTGTAGAGTGTAACTGCTTGACGCATTCCAATTCAAAATTTAAACAGGAAGGAAGAAAGCTTTTTAACTTTGACTCGGGATTTCGACGTGCTAAAACTGCTTTGGCGTTTGCTTTTCCAAATTTATCGCGAATGCTCAAGCTAAGACTTTTTGATAAAGATTCAGCGAATTTTTTTATAAATATCGTTAAAGAAACAATTAAATTTAGACAAACAAATAACGTAATTCGTAAGGATATACTGCAACAGTTAATCGATCTACAAAAAGATTCACGGGACGATAGCATAAAAAATACGGAACCGTATTTATTTGAGAACGAAGGTACAATTAAAGAAATCGCAGCGCAGGTATTTATTTTCTTCGCAGCTGGTTTTGAAACATCGTCGAATATTTTAAGTTTTGGGTTATACGAATTAGCTGCCAATCCAGATGTGCAATCTCAACTCAGAAACGACATAAATGGTACGTTGACAAAGCACGAAGGAAACGTAAATTACGACTCAATTATGGATATGAAATACATGGATCAGGTTGTAGAAGGTTAGCCAAAATCAACTAATAAGTAGTTTAGTTTATCACTGTAACAACCTTATTACTATCCTGCAGAAATTTTGAGGAAATATCCGCCCGCTCCTTTATTACCGAGAAAGTGTGTCAAAGACTACAAGATTCCTGGCACAGAAACGATTTTAGAGAAAGAATCAGGTGTTGCAATTTCCATTTTGGGTTTACATCGTGATAGCGATTACTACCCAGAACCAGAGAAATTCGATCCCGACCGTTTTTCCGATGATAATAAAGCTAAACGCCTCCCGTTCACCTACCTACCTTTTGGAGAAGGACCAAGGATTTGCATAGGTATGAAATGTTTGCAAGGTGTTTATTTATGAAACTATATCTAACACATACTTTGTAGCTCTTCGCTTCGGTTTAATGCAAATTAAAGTAGCTTTAGCCCTGCTTTTGAAAAAATATCGATTTACAGTAAATGCCAAAACTACAGAACCCATACAATTTGAACCTTATAGTCCTACCCTGATACCGAAACATGGAATATATTTGAACATAGAAAAAATATCCTAAAATGTCCCGTAAAATGTTACTACTAATACTAACAACTACGTATAGAGATTGAAACACTACACGTAATACAAGTTATAGTTAGTTAACAGTTTTGTCAATTTCTTCTCATAATGACTACTTTTTTCGTTTTCTTAATAAATTTGTTTTTGTATTAAAAATTGTATTAGAGAATTTAAAAACAATGAAATATATTCATTGTAAATTCATTGTTCGAATAATTCCAATAATAGTTTTTATATAATATATTTTACGTTTCGTCAGCTTTAGCTGACTTCTTGAGAAATTACACATTAATGTCATAGACTAAAAAGGAAAATGCGTAAATACCTAGGTTGGATAACTTAAACGATGCATAATTCTTCTTAACATATGTAAAGTTGACAGAAATGTTTAGATTTTAAGATGTAAAATGTTCAAGGTTAAAACTAATTCTTACTATATAAGTTGAATGTGATATTTAAAACGAATTTGTAAAAATAAAACGTCAGATGTCAAAAATTTTAAATCTAGAACTTTCTTATTTTAAATGTGTAATGTATATCTTGATACGAAAACTTTTATTGTAAAGGATATCTTGATATAGTAATTTAAACGATATATATTTTAATTATTTAATTATAGAAGAATGTTTAGAGAAGATTATAGTAAATTGAATGAAGATTTTCTGTCTGTTTTGTAATTAATAGATTCGTATTTTTTTAATTTAAATCATTTCATATATAAGGCGTTTTTGTAAAAAAAAAATTTCAATATTTTAGGTGAGTCAAAATTAAAATTATGATAATTATCAACTGCATGGTCAGAGAGAGGAGTATTTGGTTTATTTAGAAATAAAATTTTTGTTTCTATAGAACTCTTATGTTGAGTTATTGTTTTTTTTTTTAGATTTTGTTCTGTTTGTCTTATATATTTAGCATTGAAATTATTGCAATTAATTTGGTAAACAATATTAGATTCTGACTGAATTTTTGTTTTATTTTTTAGATTGCCAAAATATTGATTTCCTATTGTATTGTAATTTTTAAAAAAATATTAAAATGATATTCGTTTGTTAATATTTTACTTAAACTTAGTGATAGTTTTGGTATATATGGAATTGAAATGTAAATTAGATATTTAATGTTTTGGTCATTATTAAATTCTTGTCCTACACAGATAGGGTATAAGTTGATAATTGAATTATTATTATTTGTGTTATTATTTTGAAATTTATTTGTCTCTTTCTTAATGTTGGTGTTAATGAAGTCAATAGGATAATTGCTTTGTAATGATACTTTCTTAATTTGTATTATATCAAATTTATTTGAAGATAATAAAATTGAACGGTCAATTAAGCTATTAATTACACTTCTTTAATATTTTATAGACTTTTGAAAATTATAGTTTAAGTATCTATCAGTTTTAATTTCTTTTCTATATCAATTTGTTCAATTTTATTATTTTCTATTCTTATTAGAGTTAGGTCAAGAAAATTTATAGGGTTATTATTTTAATTTTCAATTGTGAATTCTAATCTTGTGTGGTAGTTATTAAATGTTTTTAAAATGTTATTTAATTGGTTTTTATTGGTACAAATTATTATGCCATCTACAAATTGTCTAGAAAAACTAATTTCATTTAAGTTAATTAAAATTTCAGATTCAATTTTCTGTAATACCAAATCTGCAATACAACTAAAGAAAGACCCATTGCAACACCAAAATTCTGTTTGTATGTTTGATAGTTAAAAGAAAAATATGTAGATTGTAAAATATAGTCAACTACTTTTATAAATTCTTGTTTAGGAGTATTAGTAAATTTTTCTATTTGACTCCAAAATTGTTTTATGAGTTTGATGGCTAAAGATATTGAAATGTTTGTATAAAGTGATATTACATCTAAGAAGAATAAAACATGTTCTTTAGAAATTGTTAATGTATCAATATTTTTTTGAAAAGTCCACGCGTCTTTTCTACTATATGGTTTTTTTTTTGTAACATTAATTAGAATATTTAAAAAATATTTGGATGGTTTATAGAATGGGCGTATATATGAAGCTACTATTGGTCGTAAAGGGAAGTTATTTTTATGGACTTTTAATACAACCTAATATTTTGATTCTAATTTAAAGTCATTAGTGATTATTAATTAAAATTATTTATTATGCGATAAATTTGCTAAGAATCCTAAAAGACTTTGCAGACGAGGTCATATTCTATTATATTACTCTCACCTGAAATTATCTGAAGTGCCGTGACATAAAATATTATTTTCTTATCCACAATTTTCGAAGTGCTTCTGTTGCATTGCATATTTTTTTTAAAAATGAGCAGAGGAATACTAGTTAGTTATCGTACAGGTGTATTATATTACAAATAATCCAAGAGAGAAAAGGAGCATTTTTTCGAGTGAATTTTGTTATAACACATGCGTGCCGTACAACATTTTATACAACTCAATAAATACAAAGAAAAAAATTAATTTTGATTGCCAGCGTTTTAACTCCGCCGCACTTGTGACTAAAGACTGGTTTTACGCACTGGCATCGTAAATAATTATTACGCTCATAACTAGGGTATTTGGAAATTTCAGTATTACAGCTAATCTAAGCAACACTCATATATATATATATATATATATATATTACTTACTATATTGCTAGCGGCTCTGAGTTGGGGTGTCACGAAGGAAGTGAGACAGTCAACCAACTCTTCAATGTATATGGTGAGATATGCGCAAGCGCGTCGGCGTCGTCCGCGCGGTGGGGAAGTGGTGAAGTTTAAAATTCGCGTCTAAAGGCGAGTTCGAATTCTCAGACATGCTCACGAGACGCGTACTACTCAGAGTGAGACTATGTCGGCGCCGTAATGTTTTCGGCCGTTCCCAGGCTCTGCTAGCAATATAGTAAGTAATACATATAGTCCAGTCTGTAGAGACGAAGAAATTCCTTTGCTCAACAAAAAGTGGAGTATGAACGGTTTTTATATATGTTGTTCAGGTCGGAATCCTGATAAAAAATGCAAGTTTTTGACCTTGGATGGCCGCCGCGCGAGCCGCCATCTTGGATTAAAGGTGCTAAAAACTGGTTTTTTCCAACTAGCTCCGCAACGGTTGATCCAACGTCAAAAAAGTACATTTTGTAAGAACAACTTACACTATATTGTTTGTAATATTTTTCTACATCAGAATAACGTTCTATAGAGAAATACAAAGTATGATCAAAAATTATTTTCATCTAGTATAGCTATGGAATAGTTCTTAATTTATAAACGCAACTATAAGTCACTTATATACTTGCACATGCAGTCGTTGTTTTTGATGGGCATCGGTTTGATGGTGACAAAAAAATACCAAGACTGCAGAAAGACTTCTCCGATCGAAAAAGCAGCTGTCTGCGGATGTTATTTTGGATGAAACAACGCCTGTTCTAGTTTCCCAAGAACGATTTCTAGCAAACGAAAAGAATAAAGTCCGTCTGATTTCGATGCTGTAAAAACATTCGAACATTACTGTAGGTATTATAGTTAAGCAGGCTGAAGAAGATGTTGATGTGTTGATTGTCAACACGGCGATTTCTTTGTGCTCAACATTTGATGCTGTTTTCGCCATTGGAGAAGACGTCGATCTTCTAGTTCTGCTGACGATATTAGCAACATCTACCTTCGCAAACCTGGGAGAGGCAAAATTGTTGAAAGAATGTATTCTGCAAATAGTTTTAAATATGAAAAAGCAGCTGAGAACATTTTGTTTCTCCATGCGCTTAGTGGCTGCCACACAACGTCGTCCGTCTACAACCAGGGAAAAATTTTTTTTTCGTTTGTCCAGAAAAGCACAAGACTCAATGACACTATAGGCATATTCAAACATCACGATGCCAAACCAGATGATATCGCAGATGCTGAAGCACGCTTTCTCGTTGCTTTGTATGGTGGCTACATGGAAGAAAATACCTTGGAAAAAGTGCGTTACCAAGAAATTCAAGTGCAAGAAACACATTTAATTTTGCTTCTTTGCCACCAACGAAGGACGCTGCACGGTATCACGCATTTAGGACGTATCACCAGGTCCAACAGTGGTATGTAATTGAAAAAAATTCACGAGACTGGGACTGAAAAGTTGGCACGCATGGACTCACTCCAGTAACAATGACAGAGAATCCATCACCCGAGACTTGTGGCTGCAGGAAAAGTGGGATGAAGTGCTCTATTCTGTGTAGATTCTGTAATGGCCAATCTTGCGAAAATGCACCAGAAGTTCACATCGAGAATGGGGACGAAGATGAGGACATTTCATCACTGGAAGTCCCAAGTCTCAGGAGCAATGACTTCGAAGATAACATTGAGGATAAAGAATCTTATGGAGACGTCAGAAGCCAGTTTTTAGCACCTTTAATCCAAGGTGGCTGCTCGCGCGGCGCCCCTCCAAGGTCGAAAACTTGGATTTTTTATTAGGATCTCGACCTAAACAACATATATAAAAATCGTTTATACTCCATTTTTTGTAAGGCAAAAATCTCTACTGACTGGACTAATATTGTTTTGCAATTTCATATTCTGATCGAACCAGTCAGAAGTTATTAAAAAAACTAAAAACTTTGTTTGGATCCATGTAAGCCTAATGAATAAAATGTAAAAACAATGAATTTTACTTGTACTTTCTATTAGATCATACGTTATCTTACATCGTTAAAACGAGAATAAAAAGTTCTATTCAGTAACCTAAAAATCCAATATTGCACCCATTTAACCTAAGGAAGTTGATACGAGTATCTCTTATACTTACAAAGATATTTGACATACAAGAAAATTACAGTTATTAGTTTTTTTTAAATAACTTCTGACTGGTTCGACATTTTGAACTTTTTCAAACAGATTTTAAATCAGCATATGAAACCGCAAAACATTGCCCATTTAACCAAATGTTTATGTTCAACGATAAGAAAGTTACCCATGTAATCCTACTCGATGTGGGACACACTGTATACCAAGTGATTTTTACTTATTTAGAAAATGTAGTTTTTCGAAATTGTAAAAATTCGAAAAGAGCCATTTTTTGGAAATTAAGTGATTTAAATGAGATTTTTTAGAGTGTGTTATTTTCAGCTAACTGAACAATTTCAAGGCCAGAAACCCCCCAATTTTTTCAAACTTTAGTTAAAAAAAATCAGTTTGTTAAATATTTTTCAAAATTTCGCATACCAAGACTTAATATTAAAATACAATATTTTTTATTTGAACAATTTAAAGATTTATAATTGGGGACAATAATATAAAATGTTAATTACTTCTTTAGATTTTTTATTATTTACCGAAAAGTAGTATGTTTGCATACTTTTTACGTTTTTTATGCAAGGCGCTTTTTAGGAGAAACATTTTTCAATTCTAATTAATATCTAAATCTCTTCATTTAGACAACTGTAAAAGAACATATACAGGATTTTTGTAGCAGTAATTTATTAACAGGGCTAGATTAGTGCTTCTAAAAGCCATTTAACTAGATATTAATTAGAATTGAAGAATATTTCTCCTGAAAAGCGCCTTACATAAAAACGTAAAAATTATGCAAACATACTAATTTTCGGTAAATAATAAAAAATCTAAAAAAATAATTAACATTTTATATTATTTTGTCCAATTATAACTTTTTAGAGTGTTCACATAAAAAAAATTGATTTTTAATATTAAAAGTCTTGGTATGTGAAATTTTGAACAACTGGAAAATTAATTTTTAGATAAAGTTGGATCAAATTAGGGGTTTCCTGGCCTTGAGATTGTTCAGTTAGCTAAAAATAAAACACTCTAAAAAAATTTTATTAAATCTTACTTAATTTCCGGATTTCGACAATTTCGAAAAACTCCTATTTCCAAATAAATAAAAATCACTCGGTATATATAATAGAAACCAAATAGGTTTTTAGACAAGCAGAAATTATTGACGCAAAAATTTTTTTTGAAAAATCAAAAATAATTTTTTTCCATATTATGCCGAGTTTTTGGCGGACACTGTATACTATACTGAAAACCGTCACATTTTTAAAAACTTATAACCTACTTGGGAGAGTAACTACGATGTAGGTGTTAATATTTTGTTAATCAAGTATGGAGCTGTCATATTAACATAGTTTTGTTTAATTTGTCTGCGGTTTCTAGAAACAACAGGTAAACCATAGTATTTTGTATGAAAATCAAAGTGTTGTTGCAAAATTTGAACCCTTTAATTTTTTAGTAATATATACTGCTCCACAAATAAACTGGACCATTTGCATATATTGGTGCGATTTTTAAAGATATTTTCCAAAAGGAAAGTCATAGCGGTTTTGGTAACCTTTCAGAATTATGTCACTATAAAAAGCATTTCTTTTCATAATTTGGCTTAAATAACACTATGTTCATTAATAATATATTGTTATTATACAGGCAGTGTAGTTAATTTCAATAAAGAAATATTTAAAATCGAATAAAGTTGGAAGGTCGATATAATTAAATCTTGATTGGTGTTAAAATTTCAAACATTATTAATAAATTTAATTGAGACAATGAGAGACGAGATTTTGATATTGATTGAATATGTTAATTTAATAGTTACAGAAAATTTTAATAAAATACAAGCCAAGGTAACGATTGACAAATGTGTTATAATGATAATGTGAATAATTAAATTGTAATAATGGATAATTTAAAATATGTAAGGGTGCAGTAAGAATAGTATCCAACAAGAACAAGTTTTTGTTTAAGGGTAGTTACATAAATAAACTAAAAGAAAAATGTATAAGATATTTTAAAATGTGATTTTTATTAAATAAAAATGGAAATTGGTGCAGAATTTGTATAGTTGTTTAGTTGATATACAAATGGGGGTGTTATTAAGAAATGTACGAGGTATTAAGGATGGAGACTAAATAGTAATATTCTAAAATACTCACAATCGATGAAGAGATTGTTAAGTGCTGCGAATTACATTAAAGGAACTAGAGAATGACAAAATTGGATGGAATTGGATTTATTGACTGGCGTGTCGCACAATTACATGTTTATGTTTCACATTGGTGGTTACATCGAGGTAAGGAGATTTAGCTAGAACGGGAGTTGAGGTAGTGCTGCCGGGATTGTACCAAGTTGGAGGAGATTGCAGAATACTGAAGGATATCTAAGAAAGAAACAAGATAAGAGCTGTTGCAGT